>MJUU01030421.1:22910-37255 GCA_002080025.1 Modiolus philippinarum
TGTTTCTAGTGGACGGATCATCTTCAAATTTCAGTATGTGGTATCTTGGCATGAGGCCAATCCCGGGCTAATTTCGAGTTTGTGGCCCCACTCGTTTCAGAACTAGAGGCTCACATGAGCCTGTATCGCTCTCCTGGTGACTGGTTTTTTTCATTGTCACCAATAGACCACCCATTCATACTATAAATCAGTTCAGCAAATGTTACATTTTCATTCTTGGATGAGGTACAAACTAAAAATCACAAACTTTTGAAGGGATCACCCAAAGACAATTGTAATCGAGTTTGGTTCAGAGGAGAAGATATTTGAACGCATTTCCGTATGTTAAACTATGTTCCACCCTGGCTGCCATCTGAACATAAAAATCACAAACTTTAAAGGGGACCACCCAAAGACTATTGTGACCAAGTTTGGTTCAATTTAGCTTGGTAGTTTCAGAGGAGAAGATTTTTGGATGCATTTCCAATAGGGTCCCTATGTTAAACTATGTTCCCTGCTGGCGGCCATCTTGAATCATTATGAGGTATGAACATAAAAATCACAAACTTTGAAGGAAAACATCTAAAGACTATTGTAACCAAGTTTAGTTCCAATTGGCTCTGTGGATTCAGAGGAGAAGACATTTGAATGCATTTCCCATAGGGTCCCTATGTTAAACTGTGCTCAACTCTGGCAGCCATTTTGGATGAGGTACAAACGTAAAAATCACAAATTTTAAAGGGGACCACCCAAGGACTACTGTGACAAAATTTGGTCGCCATTTGCTCTGTGGTTTCCGAGGAGAAGGTCTTTGAATGCATTTCCCATAGGGTCCTTTTTTAAACTATCTTCCCTCGCTGGCGGCCATCTTGGATGAGATACGAACCTGTTGGACATATGTAGAAATTGTAGTTCTGGAAAACCTCAACACTTTTGCAATTCACATTTAACCTTTATCTCAAACAGTTTTTGAAATAAAAGTAAAAACGTTAAAAAAATTGTGAAAATTCAAAGAAAAACCGGCAATAACTCCTATGTGGGTTGTCAGATTTTCTTTAAAATTGCAGGACATGTAGATCTTACTATGCTGACCATATTTGTTATACAAACTTCACTTCTATTTTCTACCATTTTCAATATACTAGTATAAGACTAAAAGTAATGAAAAACTGAAAATTTTACGGAAAATGGGCAATAACTCCAAGACGGGTAAACGGATATTCTTCAAAATTGCAGGGCAGGTAGATCTCATCATGCTGATCATTTTTACCTCTGTCAGAATTTTGATATCTGTAATGGTTTTCGAGTAATTTGCAAATAACCGCAATTTACCCCCTATGTTCTATTTTTAGTAACAGCGGCCATGTTGTTTGGTCTACGGACATAGAAATCACAAATTTGAAAGAGCATACCCTGGTGATGATTCAGGCCAAGTTTGGTTAGTATTGGTCCAGTAGTTTCAGAGGAAAAGATCTTTGAATAAAAGTTAACGGACAGACGGACGGACGGACACTGAGTGATGGCAAAAGCTCACATGGCCTTTGGCCAGGTGAGCTAAAAAGGGGCCAATAAGGGGTAAAATTGGGTATTTTTGTGTCTGTGGACAGCATAACTTTGGTTCCATTGAACAGATTATTTTCAAATTTTAGTATGATGTTTCTTGGCACATGCTTTAGCCCAGGCTGTAATTTAATGTTCCGAGCCCCGCCCGTTTTAGAAAAAGGGGTTAAATTATGTGTTTTCACATATTTGACTGTAGGTTCTATCTTATTTATCGAATTTTGATGGGGTTTCTCTCAGTAAACTCCTTAGATAATTTCCAATCTGGAGTATGCCAACAGATTTCACGTGGCATGTACCGTTCACGAGATAAATGGTCCCAAAAGGGGCGAATTTGAAAAATTTAATTTTTTTATTTTTAGTCCGATTTTGATGCAATTTTTTTCCAAAGGATTCCTTATGAAAAATTTTCATCGCCCTCTACTATTAGATTTTTGGTAACTTGTTTCCTTACCCAGCTATGAGGGGCCAAAGGGGGCCAAAATCATAAATTTATAGATAACCTAAATTTTTTATTTTTATCTGATTTCGATGGGATTTTTTTCTTTGGATTCCTCTTGAAGTAAGCTTTCAGTGCTATGTCAACGGATTTGGCGTAGCTCTTACCGTTTCCGAGCTATGAGGGGCCAAAGGGGGCCAAAATCGTAAATTTATAGATAACCTAAAATTTTTATTTTTCATCGGATTTTGATGGGATTTTTTCTTTGGATTCCTCTTGATGTAAGCTTTCAGAAGTATGTCAAAGAATTGGCATAGCTCTTATTGTTTCTGAGCTATAAGGGTTAAAAGGAGCCACAACTGCAAATTTGCAGATTGCCTGAAATTTTTATTTTTCATCGGATTTTGATGGGAATTTTTTCTTTTGATTCCTCTTGATACAAGCTTTCAGTGGTGTGTCAACGGATTGGGGGTAGCTCTGACCGTTTCCGTGCTATAAGGGTTCACAGGGGCCAAAACTGCAAATTTGCAGATTACCTAAAATTTTTATTTTTCATTGCATTTTGATGGGATTTTTTACTTTGGATTCCTCTTGATAAAAGCTTTCAGCAGTATGTCAATGGATTGGGCGTAGCTCTTACCATTTCCGAGCTTTAAAGGGTCAATGAGGAATCATAAGGAGTCATAAGGGCTAATTTTTATTTTCACTAGTTTGTGTCCAATCTCCTTATTGCGTCCATCTAATTATTGTGTCAAGCTCTTTCGTTTGTCCATACTCACTTTGAATTACACTTTTTCAAATTTCAGTGGACGACCGTGCTGCAGTCGTATCATGCTGCGCCCAGCGTAGCCCTTTATTTACTTCTGTTTGTGAAAGATTCCGATCGTTGAACCATTTTTACATTGATAACATCGTGTACTTATGAAAAATGGAAGAATTTTGTTACAAGAGCTATATGAAAAATGGAAGAATTTTGTTACAAGAGCGCCCCCTTTTCAAATTTTCTAAGGGCCCTGGGCACTTAATACGAGGAATATGGTAAACATTATGATAATGTTCACTTCTTTCAAACTCTTCTGAAGATGAAGCAAAGAGGATGCAAAATGGTTATCAACAATGTGCACATACCTTCTGAAAAAGAACAAGGAAGCTGAGAAGTTTACATTCAGAGACTGGGCCAATGCATTGAAGAAACTCTTTGGATATTTTATTAGCCGAGTTTGAACTCGGCAATTGGTGTGCGGGCGTCAAACATTGGTTTCCGGATGATAACTCAAAAAGTTAACATCCAATCGTAATGATACTTGGATATGTTGTTGGATACAAGGAGGGGAGGAACCCTACTGATTTTGGAGAAGGTAGGTCAAAGGTCAAGGTCACAGTGACCAAAAATTTCAGAAAAATTTGGTTTCTGGATGATAACTCAAAAAGTTAGATTTTTAAAATTCAAATCAAACTTGGACATATCTTTGGATACTAGTAGGAGAAGAACAATAGATAGGCAATTTTAGAAATATTTGGGTCTCCACATTAACTTAGTCATATAATGTGTGAAGTTGCAACTCAGTTTGTGCACCCTGGTGCAATTTAGATTTTTGTCTCGCCGGCGACAAAAGGCGTGGAAAGCGAGACATATGCATACAAAGTATGAGCAGCGGCGGCGGCGTAAACTTTCATGTTAAGTTTTTGTGATTAGGTCATTTTCTCAGTAACTATAAGTGGTAGGTCAAATATATATGATATATAGGTTGGTCTTGAGTAGTACATGACAGTCTGCTATATGGCTTTTGTATGTGACCTCAATTTCACAGTCCAGTGATCATGTTAAGTTATTGTGCTTAGTTTAGTTTCTCAGTAACTAAAAGTGGTAGGTCAGTACTATTTGGTATGTATGTTGGTCTTTGGTAGTACATGACAGTCTGTCATATGGCTTTTGTCCTTGACCTCAATTTCACGGTCTAGTGAGCATGTTGAGTTTTTGTCGAGCCTTCAACAATAGTCGAAAAAAGCGAGACATAGGTATAGTGATTCCGTGGCAGCGTCCACAATTGTTAAAGTTTTTTCTTGGGTCTGTTTAACATCAACCACCTGTGCTAGCCTATTGATATTTGGTATGCAGTAGCATTAGCATAAGTACAGCTTAGTTTCAGTGGCGTTTTATGTTTATGCCCCCACAGTCATGCTCCACTGACTTCGAAATTTTGAATTGTTTTTTTAAATGTATAGTTGCCCATTGATATTTGGTATGCAGTTGCATTAGCATCATTGCAGCTCAGTTTCAGTGGCGTTTTTTGTCTTTGCCCCTGCAGTCATGCTCCACTGACTTTGAAATTTAGAATTGTTTTTTTTTAAATGTTTAAGTTTTTTCTTGTGTCTGTTTAGCATCAACCACTCATAGTTGCCCATTGATATTTGGTATGCTGTTGCATTGGCATCAGTACATATCAGTTTCATGTGTATGCCCCTGCAGTCATGCTCCACTGACTTTGAAAATTTGTACTGTTTATCAATGTTTAAATTTTTGTGGAGCCTATGACGATAGTCGAAAAAAGTGAGATATAGGTATGGTGATTCCGGCGGCGGCGGCGTCCACAATAAACGTTCTTCCAAAAGTCCAATTCCGGAACGTTCCCGGTATTAGAATGGAGGGTTAAAGAGGTCAAACGGAGTAAAAATGGCGTCCTGCTGTATGAGGGCAAAGGGAATAAATTCTTCAATCAACATATGAAAGGTATTTACGATTTGAAAAAAGCCGAACATGTCATAAATCAACATTTTACCCCAGGCCGGTCATTTCCAACCAATTTATTTTAGGTCAAGAAAATAAATACAAGAATTCCTAGATTACGCTCAACTGACGTCAGGTACCAGTTTCCAATGGATTCGGGGTAATAAACTTCATTGACTACCGAAAGGCATTTGACTCTGTAGATAGGTTAGCTCTATGGCATAAATTGTTACAGAATTGTGTAGATGGTAAAATGTTTAAAATTATTCATAACATGTATGATAATGCTAAATCCTGTGTAAGAAAAGGTTCTCAATTGTCAGAATTTTTCTATAGCAATGTTGGTGTTCGTCAAGGTGAGAATTTGTCGCCTGTCCTCTTTTCATTATTTTTAAATGATCTTGTTGAATTTATATCACATGCATATGATGGTTTGACAAATATTTACAATGCTGCACATATTTTTCTTGATACTGAGGAGTTATCTGTATATTTAAAATTATACTTATTGTTATATGCTGATGACACAGTTATTTTAGCTGAATCTCATGTAGAATTGCAGTCGGCTCTAAATGCTATGTACTTATATTGCAAAACTTGGAAATTAGAAGTTAATGCTTCAAAAACTAAGATTGTAATTTTTCGAAAAAGAAATTGTAAAGATATTGTTAATCCTGTATTTACTTTTAATGGTGAAGTTATAAACATTGAAGATGATTTTACATATTTGGGAATTGTATTCATGTCTAATGGATCTTTTTGTAAAAACAAATCTAAGCTAGTTAATCAAGGTAGAAAAGCTCTATATAGCATATTGAAGAAAAGTAGAAAGTTGAATCTGCCAATTGATTTACAAATAGAACTTTTTGATACTATGGTAGTCCCAGTACTGTTGTATGGTTGTGAAGTTTGGGGCTCAGAAAATAATGATATTTTTGAATCCTTTTGTTTACAATTTTATAAAATGATACTTGGTTTGAAAAAAAGTACACCCAACTGTATATTATATGGTGAATTGGGTAGATATCCTATTGATATTATGATCAAAAGCAGAATTATAGCTTTTTGCAAAAGAATTGTATGTAATAAACAAGATAAAATTTGTGCTATACTTTACAAATTGATGTATAACATGCATGTTAAACAGTTTTTCCATTCCAAATGGATTTCTTGTATTGAAAATACGCTTAATATGTGTGGTTTTTCTGAATATTGGATATCACAAAGTGTACCTAACAATTTAGCATTGTCTAGTATGGTTAAACAAAAATTATGTGATCAGTATAAGCAGACATGGTATGAAAGAGTTTTTAATAGTGCAAAATGTCTTAATTATAGAATATTTAAATGTTCACACAAGTTTGAAGAATATCTAGTTGATTTACCATATGATTTAAGAAAAGCTTTTTGTAATTATAGATGTCTAAATCATCGTTTACCTATAGAACAAGGTAGATTTTGGGGTGTAGATCGTGACGATCGAATATGTGATATTTGCAATTTGAATAATATTGGTGATGAATTTCATTATTTGTTCGAATGTACCTTTTTTGAGAATGAAAGAAAAGCATTACTACCTTTTGAGGTTCTGAAGAATCCAAACACTGTAAAATTTTATAATTTATTTAATAATGTCAATTATAATGATAAAATTAAGATAGCCAAATTTTGTAAAATCATATTGTCAGTTGTAAAATAAGCATTACTGATTTCGATTTGCCTTCCATACTTATTTTATATGTCATACTTTATCTTATATTCATACACTTTAAAATTTATTGTCATATATTGTACTTGACACTCCATGCATTATTCTATGTATATATGTTATATTGTTTGTATTCACATACCCCAGTTGGGGTCTTGAGAAATAAAAAGTTCAAAGTTCAAAGTTCTAAGATGTCCACAATTACCCAAAATTTTGAAAGTGGAATATCATCTATTGTTTAAGTTTTTCTTAGGTCTGTTTAACATCAACCACCTGTGCTAGCCTATTGATATTTGGTATGCAGTTGCATTAGCATCAGTACAGTTCAGTTTCAGTGGCGTTTTATGTCTGTCTCCGCAGTCATGCTCCACTGACTTTGAAATTTTGAATTGTTTTTTTCAAATGTTTAACTTTTTTCTTTTGTCTGTTTAGCATTAACTACTCATAGTTGACTATTGATATTTGGTATGCAGTTACATTAGCATCAGTACAGCTCAGTTTCAGTGGCGTTTTATGTCTATGCCTCTGCAGTCATGCTCCACTGACTTCGAAATTTTGAATTGTTTTTTTTTTTCAAATGTTGAAGTTTTTTCTTGTGTCTGTTTAGCATCAACCACTCATAGTAGCCCATTGATATTTGGTATGCAGTTGCATTTGCATCATTGCAGCTCAGTTTCAGTGGCATTTAATGTCTTTGCTACCGCAGTCATGCTCCACTGACTTTGAAACTTTGCACTGTTTATCAAATGTTTAGTTTTTTCTTGTGTCCGTTTAACATCAACCACTCACAGTAGCCCATTGATCTTAAGTATGCAGTTGCATTATCATGATTGTGATCAGTTTTGATCAGTGATACATTTGGGATCATGGCTGCTGCTGAAGATCAATGTGTGCAAATTAAGGCGATGCATGGGAAAGACGAGAGATATCCTGTGTCCACAGTTTATTTCTTCTGTCTGTTTACCATCAACCACTTATAGTTGGTCATTGATATTCAGTATGCAGTTGCATTAGGATCAGTACAGATCAGTTTCAGTGGCATTTTATGCTTATGCCCCTGCACTCATGCTCGACTGACTTTGAAATTTTGTACTGTTTACCAATGTTTAAGTTTTTTCTTGTGTCCGTTTAACATCAACCACTCATAGTAGCCCATTGATCTTTGGTATGCAGTTGCATTATGAGTGTGATCAGTGATGCATTTGGTATCATGGCTGCTGCTGAAGATCAATGAGCAGATTCATGCGATGCATGGGAAAGGCGAGACATATTCTGTGTCAACAGTTTATTGTGATTAGGTCATTGTCTCTGTAACTATAAGTGGTAGGTCAATGATATTTGGTATATAGGTTGGTCTTGAGTAGTACATGACAGTCTTCTATATGGCTTTTGTTTGTGACCATAATTTCACAGTCCAGTTGACATTTTAAGTTTTTGAGCTTAGTTTAGTTTCTCAGAAACTATAAGTGGTAGGTCAATGATATATAGTATGTTGGTTGGTCTTAGGTAGTACATGATAGTCTGTCATAAGTCTGTCATATGGCTTTTGTCCTTGACCTCAATTTCATGGTCAGTGAGCATGTTTAGTTTTGTGATAAGGTCATTTTCTCAGTAACTATAAGTGGTAGGTCAATGATATTTTGTATATAGGTTGGTCTTAGGTAGTACATGACAGTCTGCTATATGGCTTTTGTCTGTGACCTCACTTTCACAGTCCAGTGAATATGTTAAGTTTCCCAGTATCTTAATGTAAGGTCAATGATATTTGGTATGTGGGTTGTCTTAGATGGAACATGACAGCCTACTATATGGCTTTAGCCCTTGACCTTATTTTCACGGTCTAGTGAACATGTTTGGTTTTCAGTATCTATCAGTGGTAGTTCATTGATATTTGGCATTTTCGTTTTGGGTGATTCATGACAGTGTGCTATCTTGCTATTGTCACTTACCCTTATTTATCAGTCTAACGAACATGTGAAGTTTTCTGATTTAGTCACATCAATTTTGTGACCAAGTAGGGACGGACGAGACATCAATTTGAGTCTTCACTTGTTATATTATATTTTACTTGTACACCTACAAAACAAGAGTTACTGTAGGTTTGCCATAGAGCTACAGTACATGAAAGATCCCTCATGGCAATTACATGAATGTTCCCTTTATTTACTATTTAACATATAATTGTAAATGAAGTTGCTAGACAGACAAAAACGGACAGATAAAATCTATTTACCCTTTATTATACCCCATGCAAACAGGCTGTCTTTTGACTGGTCCGTCCATCAGTCAGTCAGTCAGTCTATCTGTCATCACTAAAGGGTATACCATTTGTCTAGATGCCTCCTCCTACAGTTTTAAGATACAAAATTTTAATATGGCAGGGTGATTGTGCATATTTCAAAGATGTGATTGTGCATATTTCAAAGATATTCATGCTTCTTTGATTTTTTGGTGAAGTTTACATCATTCATGAATTATTTTGCAGTTAATGAGCCATCCAGTATAATTATACATAATAAGAACCTGGTTTGTATGAAACTTTCAACACTTGATGCATAGTTGATGGCCATTTTAATTCAAAATCTTGGTGTAGTTTTATGATGGAATTGAAATATGGGTGTTAGAGGCCGAAAACAGTGTCATTAAACCAGCCCAACTGGAAGTGCATCTACAGGTTTCAGAAGGATGAGCTTTGATCCACAGATGGATCTTTGATAGTTTTGATATTGGTGTAAAAACTGGGTCACCGATGATCTTCGATAGTCAAGAGGTTCCTGATTCAGAATTAAATAATTTTGACCTACATTTCATGCATGAATGACTCTGGTTCAAGTTTGCCTTTAAAGTCGTGAAAAGATATACTAGAGCAGGGAGAGGACTGATATTTTGCCAGTAGATGGATAGGCACAAGGTTCCTGTTTAAGTCAATTAGACCTAATTAGACCTACATTTAATGCTTCAGTGACTAAGGTTAAAGCTTGCATTTAATTCCAGATTTGAGACTACTAGAGCAGACAAATGAATAATATTTAGTCAATAGTTGGCCTTGGTTAGTAATGTGTTTGCTGATAAAAATTACATTGCTTTGACCTACATTTCATGCATTAGTGATACAGGTAGATTTTTTTAATAAGTACTAGATCAGGTAGAAGAAAAGATACCCCTTGGATAGCACAAATTAGGTAACCTGTAGGTACATGCCATGGATGAGGAATCAGGTTAAAGTTTGTGTTAGCTTTACACTACTTATAATCAATGATAAGAAGGTGCATCTTCAGGGATCAAGTGCTTATTGTTTAGTAGTCTGGATTTGACTTATATAAGCAAAACAAAAAACAAAAAAAAAAACAAACAAATTAAAAGGAGTTAGCTCTCATTTACCACTGCTCCCTTCTGTAGTTCTATATTTAAGCTCATCTGGCATAGCCAAGGTCAGCTTGTGCTATTAAGTGTCATTCTGTCAAACACCAGTGAAACACTTGGAATGAAAAGTCACAAGAGTCCTTTGGTGGTCCACTTTGAAAACAAATGTCTGGTATATCCACATCTAATCCAAAATTGGACATAGTTTAACATTGGTCTAAAAGGGACTTTCTTTTCAGAAACCACAGAGCCAAAAATCAAACTTGGTCACAATATTTCTTGGATGGCAGCTTCAAAAGCAGTGACAGCCATGTCCAAAAGATCTTCTCTGAAACCACCTGGCCTAATGATACCAAACTTTACAATAATAGCCTTCGAGTGGTCCTTTTAAAATGGTTTCTGTTATTTCTGCATCTAATCTAACAAGATGGCTGCCAGCAAGGAACATGGTTTAACATCGGACCCATGGGAAAACTTATTCAAACATCTTCTCGTCTGACGCTGCTGAACAAAATGGAACCAAAATTGGTAGCAATAGTCCCAGTCCCCTATAAAAGTAGAGTTAAGCTTGTCAACATCTTAACCAAGATGGTTGACTGGGGGAACATGTATTTTAACTTTTGACCTTATTTGAACTCTATGAAAGACCTCTAAAACTACTGTATCAATTGGAACCAAACTTATCACAATAGTCCTTGGACAGTCCCCTTTAAAAATTGTATTGGGCATGTCTGCATCTTGTCCAAATTTGCCAGAGGTTGGAAACAAAGTATAACATTGAACCCTATTAGAAAACTCATTGATAGATCTTCTACCCTGCAACTACTTTGCCAAATGAAACTAAAATATGTATCTCTCATAAATATAAACAGTTTATGCATTCTGCTACATGTACTATTAATGTTATCACATTTATATGGCTGGAAAATCTTATCTTGAATTGATGAGCACTGATACCATTTTGCCGTTTCCAAACAAAAGTAAAAGCATCTTACTTTTATCCAAGTCAAACTTGCATATATCCTTATATATTAGGATAGACTGAAGTCTATAGACCTCCAAGGTTCAATTCCTAATGAGACTCTCGAGAGCCTGTATTGCCCACCTGGATCTTGGCTGGAATAAATATGAATGGCATTTCCAAAAGGTTCCAATGTAAAACTGTTCCCAGCTGATGGCCACCTCGGTTTCAATGCAGACCTGCCAGGCACAATTTTGAAGGGGACTGTTGTAATCAACTTTGGTTCCAGATCAAAAAGTGGTTTTTGCAGACCAAATTTGCTTTATTAGGTTTAATGGTAAACTATGTACTCAGCTGGCCTCCATCTTAGACCTGCCAGATACCTTTTTTATAGGAACCATCTCGGGACCATGTTCTATTGGGAATAGTAATTAATTTCTGAGAAGATCTTTGAATAGGTTTTCTATAGGTCCAATATTAAACTATGATCCCCACTGAACACCATCTTGGATGAGGTACAGGCCTAGCTGCTTGATACTTTTTATATCACCGCAAAAATTTTGCGGTTATATTAATAGTATGGCGCAGGCGTCAGCTGTGGACAGCATAACTTTGGATCTAGTGGATGGATTGTTATCAAATTTGAGTATGATGTTTGTTGGCACATGCTTAAGTCCGGGTTTGAATTTCGTATTCCTTGCCCCACCCTTTTTAGAAAAAGAGGTTAAATTGGGTATTTTTGTGTCTGTGGACAGCATAACTTTTGTTCTAGTGTACAGATCATTTTCAAATTTAAGAATGATGTTTCTTGGCACATGCTTAAGATCGGGTTTTAATTTTGTGTTCCCTGGCCGCCCATTTCACAAAAATGGGCAAAAAGGGGCCAAAAAGTGATTGAATTAGGTATTTTTGTGTCTGTGGACAGCATAACTTAAGTTGTAGTAGACGGATTGTTTTCATATTTTTTTAGTATGATGTGTCTTGGCACATTCTTGAGGACCATTTTTTTCCCTTTAGTTTGTGGCCCCGCCCATTTCAGAATTAGGGGTCAAAAAGTGTTAAATTGGGTGTTTTCACATATTTGACTGTAGAATGTTTAGTATTTATCAGATTTTGATGGCGTTTTTTTCAGTGTACTTTGTAGAAAATTTCCAATCTGTAGTATGGCAACAGATTTCATGTGGCATATACTGTTCACGAGATAAATGGGCCAAAAGGGGAAATTTAAAAAAATTTAATTTTTAGCTCACCGGGACGAATATCCGGAGAGCTATTGTCATACCCCCGGTGTCAGCGTCGTCAGCAAAAACTTTAACCTTGCTTGTGGAATGGAGACCTGAAGACATGGGATGTTGATATTTACTATGTGGCTTCCTTGTAATGAGAGCTTTCTTGTGGTTCCATATTTGTAGACATTTTAACCTTGACCATGCCCTTGGGGCAATTTAAAAAAAAACTTTAACCTTGCCTCTAGAATGCAGGCTTTTAGTGGTAGGGTGTTTATATTTGGTATGTGACTTCCTTATGAGAAGAGCTTTCTAATGGTACCATATTTGTAGACATTTTGACCTTGACCTTTCCCTGAGGGCAATTTTTGAAAACTTTAACCTTGCCTCTAGAGGGTAGGCTTTTAGTGGTAGGGTGTTCGTATTTGGTATGTGACTTCCTTATGATGAGAGCTTTCCAGTGGTACCAAATTTGTAGACATTTTGACCTTGACCTTACCCTTAGGGCAATTTTTAAAAACTTTAACCTTGCCTGTAGAAATTGGGCTTTTAGTGGTAGGGTGTTCGTATTTGGTATGTGACTTCTTTATGATGAGAGCTTTCTAGTGTTACCATATTTGTAGACATTTCGACCTTGACCTTTCCCAGGGACAATTTTTGAAAAATTTAACCTTGCTTATAGAATTTAGTTGTGTAGTGGAAGGGTGTTCATATTTGCTATGTGACTGTCCTGTGATGAGAGCTTTCTAATGGTGCCATATTTGTTGACATTATGACCTTGACCTTGCCCTGAGGGCAATTTTTTAAAAACTTTAACAGTGTTTCTAGAATGTTGACAGTTAGTGGTAAGGTGTTCAATTTCGGTACATGACTTCCTTATGATGATAGCTTTCTGATGGCACCATATTTTTAAACATTTTGACCTTGACCTTGCCCTAAGGTCAATTTTTTTAAAATCTTTAAGCTTGCTTCAAGAAGTTAATTGTTTAGTTATAGGGTGTTTACATTTTGTTTGAGACTTCTCTATGGTGAGAGCTTTCTGGTAGTACCATAGTTGTAGACATTTTGAGCTTGACATTGCCCTGGGGCAACTTTAAAAAAAATGGAACCCTGTTTTTAGAAGTTATTCTTTTAGTGATAGGGGAGTTCCTGTTTGACATGTGGCTTTCTTGTATCACAGTTAAGGTATTTTATCACCTTACGATTACAAAAATGTATAACCTTCAAATTAATTGTACTTTGCGGTTACTCTAATCCCCGGCGAGCTATGTTGTCTTCTGACAACTCTTGTTTTATTTATAGTCTGATTTTGATGTAGTTTTTTGCAATGGATTCCTTATGGCAAATTTATATAGCCCTGCACCATCAGATTTTGTATAACTTGTATCCTTTCCAAGCTATGAGGGGCCAAATCGGGACCGAAATTGCAAACATGCAGATTACTAAAATTTTTATTTTTCATCTGATTTCAATGGAATTTTTATCCCCGCTGCAACGCCATGCGGGGATATGGTAATGCCAGGCGTCCGCCCGTCTGTCCGTCCGTTCGCCTTGTAAGTGCTCTAGCAAGCTTATTTCTCATCGGATTTTGATAAAATTTATACAGTAGATTTAGTTCAAGGATGCCTCAAGCGAATTCGAAGATGAGTCCTGGTCAAATATTTTTGCAGGAGTTATGCCGCTTTTTAACTTTGAAAATTGACAAAATATCCTTGTAAGCGCTCTAGCAAATTCATTTCTCATTGGATTTGGATAATATTTACACAGTAGCTTTAGTTCAAGGATACCTCAATTGAGTTTGAAGATGAGTCCTGGTCGAATATTTTTATAGGAGTTATGCCCCTTTTTAACTTTGAAAATTGATAAAATATCCTTGTAAGCGCTCTAGCAAATTTATTTCTCATTGTATTTGGATAATATTTACACAGTAGCTTTGGTTAATGGATACCTCAAGCGAGTTCGAAGATGAGTCCTGGTCGAATATTTTTGTAGGAGTTATGCCCCTTTTTAACTTTGAAAATTGATAAAATATCCTTGTAAGTGCTCTAGCAAATTTATTTCTCATTGGATTTGGTTAATATTTACTCAGTAGCTTTAGTTTAAGGATGCCTTAACTGAGTTCAAAGATGAGCTCTGGTTCAATATTTTTGTAGGAGTTTTGCCCCTTTTTAGCTCACCTGGCTATGCCAGGGTGAGCTTTTGCCATCACTTGGCGTCCGTCGTCCGTCCGTCCGTCCGTCCGTCTGTTGTAAACTTTTCATTCAAAGATCTTCTCCTCTGAAACCACTGGGCCAATTGGAACCAAACTTGGTCACAATAGTCCTTGGGTGGTCCCCTTTAAAAAATGTATCGGTAGGTCCGTACCCAATCCAAGATGGCCG
>MJUU01030423.1:9429-28307 GCA_002080025.1 Modiolus philippinarum
GTTGGCGACGTTGGCGACAGGGGTTGTGTTCGAACAATATTGGCGGCGTTGGCGACATTGGCGACAGGGGTTGAGTTAGAACTATGTTGGCGGCGTTGGCGACATTAGCGAAAGGGGCTGTTCGAAAAATGTTGGCGGCGTTGGCGAACATTGGCGACGTTGGCGGGTATTATCCCAATCCTGGACCAAGCTCCCAAATCTCCCCTTCCATCGCGGTAGTGTCCGGTAGCAATTCAACAACAATTGTAGACAGTGAACAGAAATACTAGGTATTAATGAATCTTGAATCACAGTTCGGACACCAAACTTCAATATTTTCCACAAATATGAAAAACAAAGGAAATGGTGTAAATGTCAAATAGACAACATCTAAGCACTAATGTCTATTGAAGAACATTTTTTACATTTGGAAATGGTGTAAATGTCAAATAGACAACATCTAAGCACTAATGTCTATTGAAGAACATTTTTTAATGATCACATCAGATGGAATTTTTTGAAACCTTGATTAATAAGGCGGATGTTTAGGATTTGTAGATAATTTAATGTTGGTATCTATAAATATTTATCGAGATATTACTAACAATTATTCCAAATACTCTACCTTTGTAGATCTAACTATCATTATTGACTCCGGTAAAATAAAAACTAAAATATATGATAAACGGGATTATTTTGATTTCACTATAACTAATTGCCCTTTTCTTTACGGCGGCATTCCTCTAGTTCCATCCTATTGGTGTATATTTCTCAACTGGTACGATTCGCACGAGTTAGTTTTACTTTTGGCGATTTTAATGAACGTAACCTTACTATCACAGCCAAATTTTTACAACAGGGTTACAGATTTCATAAGTTGTTGAAGTTGCTGAATATATTTAAGAAGTTTTATGGTAGATATGAACATTTGATATCTAAATATGGCGTTACTCGTAAACAGCTTATTACTAAGGGCATTTCTAGTCTTCGTTTTTACGGAAATGTTGTTTGAAAATGCCAGAAATCGATAAAAAGTCCAGAAAAGCTGGGACGTAACTTAAATTCTTTACGTAATAGCATATCGACAAGATATTTTGCTTGCATCAATTAGATTAATTTTTAGACCTAGTGACCTGAAAATTTTGCTTATATACTAGCCTCTCACTGATACTGCCGATGTCTACTGAAAATTTATGATGATTCTTGACCAAACCCTTCGGGAAGTTTTGAGTTTGACTTTTCTTCCGTAGTGCGACACTGTTTTACCAGCAGACTAGGCTCCTTGACTAAGCCGGCAGTTTAGCGGCGATCACCCCGTGACCCATCTTTAATATTACGTATTGTCTTCTTCTCTCCTTTCAAGATTGTGGTCATGGAGTTAGTGGGTTGGTTTTATTCGTATGTTTTTATACTACAGATTGTGGCATGTAATTAGAGACCGACCATCTAACTTGAAAAAAAGGGGGGGCTATGTTTTTTCTAAAAAAAATATTTTGGATCTGATTTTATGTGAAAAAAATATTTTGGCTGCCAATAATGATGAAAAAAGAAATTCTGACGGAGGTTTTCTGCCCAAAAAATAATGTTAAATTTGAAAAAAAAATATTTTGTTGATACACGTGCAAATACAAATTTCTGTCCGAAAAAAAAAACCCATAACACCCACCCTCCCCCCTTTCAGGTAAAATGGCCGGTCCCTTATAATTCTCAGCCACTGTATTTGTTTCCTGTTATCCATTTTTTTACATTTGTTCTATTTTTGGATTAGAATTTCCGTATTCTCTCTTTTTACTTCAGACGTATTCTTATCCTACATATGATTAAAACACCGTTTATCGACTGTAGTGAATATCTTATAACTAAATTACCTGCAAATTGTCCAAGTGGTGTTTGTTGTAGTATATTAGTCTGTTTGATTTCTTTTTCATATTTCAAAGTCATTGGTGTCCATACATATGATGGATTGACTGCATTTACTCGTATCTGTAATATAATTAATATGCATTTATTCGTATCTATAATATAAATAATATTTATTTACTTAGATCTATAATATAAATAACATGCATTCAATCGTATCTATAATAAAAATAACATGCATTCAATCGCATCTATAATAAAAATAACATGCATTTACTCATATCTATAACAACTAACAATCTACTCTTATCTGTAATATAAATAACAAAGTACCGAAGAAATGTAAATTTAAAATTCTACATATCACCATTTCGACGAATTAGCAAATGATCATATCAAAACACTTGGAGGACCATGACCAATAATTTGTAAATCTGTCAGAAAAACAATTAAAAAAAAACAAAACAAAACAAAAAAAAAAACCCCAAAAATGTTAATGAAAAGCCAAAATAGGCTGAGGACAAAATAGGCTAGGTGCAAGAAGTTTATTCCTTGGTTTTATTCAAGGTTATTAAAGGTATGTTTTTATTAAATATTTGTTTACTTTTTTATACAAAATATGACTCTAAATAAATTCACCTTTTTCGGTCCTAGTTCGAGTGCCATACATTTAGTAAGCATATCCAACGCAGCTTTAGAACAAGCATAAACAGACGCAAAATTATTAATAAGAGTTGTTGAAAGTATGCTTGATATATTGACTATTGCTCCTACAATCCCATTCTCTACCATTCCTTTGGCAACAACCTAGAAATGTAAGAAGAAATTAAAAGGTATAAATAACTATCAACTCATTTGGCATCCATCGCTGACATGTTTGTCATCGACCTCTCAAGTATAGACTCGGGTCGACAGCAATTGTTCAGTGTCAAATTTCAAAATTGTCCCCCCCCCATAAAAAAAGGTTTCTGACGTCAACTTGACGCTAACGCAGGGACTTTTCGAAATGAAAGTATTATTATACAATTATTGACCATTTAGGTTGCTGTATCAGCCTAATAAATAAGTTGCATTCCCCATGGAGAAGGCGATGTGAATGTTACTTTATATACACGAGGAAAAAATTATTGTGTTAAAAACATTTGTTTTAGAGATTTCTTTAATACTTTTTATCTAATATGCTTAATATTGTGTTATTCATTCATTTTTTGATAATTAATAAAATAAACTTATGTTTATGCATGTATTTACACGTCAGAAACTTTATCAATAAAGTTGTATACAATTTAATTCTTTGCAAGATTTGATTAACTTAAAGGAAACTTCAGTTTTTTTGTCCTATTCCACATACTATTAACATGTAAGCTAATTGTGAAGTTACCTTTCAATATGTTTTCAGTCAGATAAATGAAAAAATAACCATGTCATATTTCTACGCACGAGTACGTAGTGATGTTTCTGACGTCAACGACCGAAATCTTTGTCTCACTGAAAAACTTATGCATCAAAGGTTTAGATATCATAAATTGATAAAAACATTCTCTAAATTTTATTATAGATACATTGACTTATTAACAAAATTTAGTTCTACATGCAGGGCTCTTATACATCAGGGCATTTCACATCCAAACTTCTATGGCAATATCATNTTATTAATCCGTTGAACAAACTTATTCATAAAGGATATAAATACAACATTGTTGTTAAATCTTTACTTCTGGTTTTTGTTGGCAAAAATATTGATCATCTCCTAAATGCTTTACACCATAACTAAATTTAAACAATTTTTCATCTTGGCAGTATTTGGCATTGCACAATATCACGTTCTTCTTTCATAATTGATGATGTTGTTATATCAAATCTATTTAGAAGTATTTCAATTGAAGTTTCATATGTTAGAAGGATTGATATCATAGTCAACGGAAATTATGTCCTTAGCTAGCTGTCAGTAACTGCGAGCAATTGTCCGGAGAGTACCTGTGTGTATTGTCTTCATGTTTTATGTACTTCATTGTAAGGGTACTTGCCTTGATAAGTTGGGACTTTTTTCTAGTTTTTTACGGTGAGTCTTTTTGTATATTTATATTTTAGCCATTCACCACACATAGTGGAGGGTTTGGATCCAAGAAAACGAGTTTAACCCAACCGCAATTTTTGCGCCTGTCCAAAGTCAGGAATATGTTGGTCATTGGCTTGTCCTTGTCTTCTTATAAATTTTTAGAGTCTTGATATTCTGGTTATTTGCTGTGGTTTGTTTCCATTGATTTATTCACTTTTGTACCTTTTTTGGGCCAGTTAGGGCTTTCTTTTTCATATTGTAATGAAATATTCTGTGTTGATTTCAAAAAGTTTGAACCACACAATGTTCATGTATTTTCGTTTAAAATCAGCCTGAAAATTCCTTACTATATAGAAGTTTTCAAGAAAGTGTTAAAATGCATGAGAAGGGTACATGCAGTTGGTTTTCCACAATAAAGGCTTTTAGTACCAAGCTTTGCATTGACCTAAATCACTGTAAAGCCCTAAAATACTCTAATTTCAAAAAACAACTGAAAAAGTATGTGAAATTTAATTTTTTTAAACACATGGTATAAAATAATAGACTCTTACAAGGACATTGGTAAACTTTCAACATATTTTTAAATTAAACAACACTTTCAGAAAAGTATTAATGCATGAAAAATCTCCAATTTATTCGAAATATTACTAAAATGAGAATTAGTGCTCACAAACTAAGAATAGAGACTGCGAGATATGAAAGAAAAAGAAATAACGATAATAAATTAGTTAACTTGAAAGGAGTGAGAGGGTCTGTTTACACTGTAACGAAAACAAAAAAGAAAGTGAAATTCACTTTCTCATAGAATGTCCCTCTAACCAAAATGAAAGACAAGATTTATTTAACTTTATTAATAATGACTATGATAACTTTTTGAAACTACCTGACCAAGAAAAATTCTTTTGGATTATGAATAATGAAAACATAGATATATAAATTAAATATATAAATAAATTAGGACATTTCATACAGAGACAAACTAATAATTATTAACTCTAGTGCATAATTTATTGTTCAATATCACATATTTGTCAGAATCATATACTTCCATTTACATATTATATCATGCTTTGCATCTCCTTCCCACAGTACATCTTTCTTATCAATGACATATACATATATTTTCTTTTCTTAACTTTATTTTGATGTTCTGTGTTTATGTCAGTGTATGCAACTAACCTTTTAAATCATGTATGAGTGGGAGCGAGTAAGAAATATGTGTGAAATAATGAGCGAAAGTTATTTGTGCAAGAGGAAATACCTCTGTAAATTTATATATCCATCTGAATCCAATAATTGGAAATAAAAAAAATTTCTATTCTATTCTATATTCTATATTCTATTTAAATTGTCTAACTAGCGAAAAGTAAGAGATAAATATAAAAACCCACTTCGTATAGATTAAAACAAGAGAGAAGCATAAATACTCATTTGGGATACATTAAAATTGTCAAACTAGCGAAAAACAAAAGCGAAACATAAATACTTGGGATACACTGAATTGTCAATCAAGTGAAAAACAATAGAAAAGCACAAATACTCATCTTGGATAAATTAAAATGGTTAAACTAAGCTAAGCGAAAAACAAGAGCGAAACACAAATATTCACTTTGGATGCATTAAAATGTCTTGTTTATTTGTTTATTTTGTACTTTAATGATATGTATTGCCATCAACTCCCAAGGAAAATTGTGCTTTCAATAAACACAATAAAACAATAGAGAAACAAAAATACTCATTTGGGATACATTAAAATTGATAAACTTGCGATAAACAAGAGTTACATAAATACTTGGGATACATTGAATTAATCAAGCGAAAACAATAGAAAAGCACAAATCTCATCTTGGATATATTTAAATGGTTAAACTAGGCTAAGCGAAAAACATGAGAGTAACACAAATATTACCTTGGGATGCATTAAAAACATAAATACTCACCTTGGATACATTAAAAATCACAAATACTCACCTTGGATACATTGAAATTTTCAAACTAGGAAAAAACAAGTGAGAAACATAAATACTTGCCTGGGATACATTAAAATTGTCAAACTAGGAAAAAACAAGTGAAAAACATAAGTACTTGCCTGTGATACATTAAAAGCTGCTTTGAAGTTGACTTCAAATATGCTGAAAACAAAATAAAACTATAAATCCTTGTACAGATGATTTTTTATTGTTGATTCGGTATTCATTTGGAAATTTAATTTATTGATATATATCGACAGCAAAACAAATGTACTCAAATTTATTTAACAGCTTTGATGTGGCTTAAATTCTCTGTCTTGCAGGTAAGTTTAATGCCGATATAATTAATCACTAACCAACCAGGTCAATAAGCAAATTGCATCCAAAAGGAAGGAATAATTCCCCTGTCACTTTATAAATAAATATGAACCAGTGCTGGTTTCGAAATAATCCGTAGACCGTATTGCAAAATGAATTTAATTCATGCATGAATTAATAGGAGCTTTCTACAAACAAAGGGTTCTCAAGAGCCTGTATCGCTCACCTGGACCATGGCTTACATAGATAAAAGGAATTTCCATTAAGGTCCAATGTTGAACTATGTCCCCTGCTGGAAGTCATCTCGGATTAGATGAAAAAATGCCAAACGTAAATTTGAGGGGGCCAAAGAGGACTTTTGTGATTGGATTAGTGGTTTCAGAGGCCTAAATCCAATATTAATGCTGACAGCCATATTGGATGAGGTGTGGTCCTCCTGGATACCTTTATTTGGAGGTACCATTGTGTTCTAAGTTGATTTAGAAAGGATCTGTAAATGGACTTGAATGTGTTATCCTTTTAGACCCATATCATATCACCTTTCAAAAATAATTTGTGCAGGGGTTTCCCATATAATCTAGGTACGAATTATTG
The DNA here is from genome assembly GCA_002080025.1 of Modiolus philippinarum. Taxonomy (NCBI): domain Eukaryota; kingdom Metazoa; phylum Mollusca; class Bivalvia; order Mytilida; family Modiolidae; genus Modiolus; species Modiolus philippinarum. The sequence continues at coordinate 16,210 of MJUU01030423.1, forward strand.
CCGAAATCAAAACATTACAAGCCCCTTTCAAAACATATTTGGACAGGGGTTCTCCTTATCAACTAGTGTTTACATATTTCTGAAAACAAACTTAAAATTTAGCAGAATACCTTTTTTCAGTTTTCTTGTTTTGTTTCCATGGCAACCAGAAGCCCCACTATCCATAACAACCCATATCAGAACACCATTGTAAAAAAAAAAGAAAAAAAAAAAGAAAAGGGCAGGGGTTCCCCTTACAATCAAGGTAAAACGTACTGCTAAAATTAAAACATTCAGAGTCACCCTTTAAAAAAAATTTGGGTAGGGGTTCCCCTTGTAATATAACTTATACATATTTCTGAAATCAAAAATAAAATATCTAGCAGAGTACTTTTTACTAAAATTTTCTGGTTTCAATAGCATCTGAGAGCTTCATCATCAATTACAACTCATATAAGACCATAATTCAAATAAACTTTGGACAGGGGTTCCCCTTAAAATACATAGGGTCCAATGTTAAAACTGTTCCCTGCTGGCAGCCATCTTGGATGAGGAACGGACCTGTCGGATACCTTTTTTAAATGGCACCATCTAAGGACCATTGTGCCTAAGTTTGGTTTTAATTGGATTGGTAGTTTCTGAGAAGAAGATCTTTGAATGTCTTTTCCATAGGGTCTAATTTTAAACTATGTTCTCCGCTGGCGGCCATCTTGGATGAGGTATGGACCTGATGGATACCTTTTTTGGAAGGGACCATCTAAGGCCAATTGTGCCTATGTTTAGTTATAATTGGACTGATAGCTTTTGAGAATAAGATCTTTGAATGTCTTTTCCATAAGTTCCAATGTTAAAATTATGTTCCCCGCTGGCGGTCATCTTGAATGAGGTACGGACCTGCATTTTTGGAAGGGACCATCTAAGGACCTTTGTACCTAAGTTTGGTTATAATTGGACTGGTAGTTTCTCTGAAGAAGATCTTTCAATGTATTTCCATAGGGTCCAATGTTAAAACTATGTTCCCCGCTGGCGGCCATCTTGGATGAGGTACGAACCTGTCTGATATCTATTATAGATGGGATCATCTAAGGACCATTTTGACTAAGTTTGGTTTTATTGGACTAGTAGTTTCTGAGAAGAAGATCTTTAAATCGATTTTCTGTAGGGTCCAATGTTAAAACCATATTCCCCGCTGGCAGTCATTTTGGATGAGGTATGAATCTGCTGGATACATTTTTTGAAAGGGGCCATCTAAGGATCATTGTGACTAAGTATGGTTCAAATTGGACTAGTAGTTTTTGAGAAGAAGATCTTTGAATGTATGGATGAGGTACAGACTTGTCAGATACCTTATTTCAATGGGACCATCTAGGGACCATTGTGCCTAGGTTTGGTTATAATTGGACTGATAGTTTCTGAGAAGAAGATCTTTGAATGCATTTTCCTTAAAACTATGTTCCCCGCCGGTGGCCATCTTGGATGAGGTACGGACGTGCCGGATACCTTTTTTGGAAGGGACCATCTAAGGACCATGGTGTCAAATAATTTTACGAAAGGATAAGTTTGATTATAATTGGACAGGTAGTTCCTGAGAAGAAGATCTTTGAAAGTTTTTTTCCATAGGGCCCAATGTTAAAACTATGTCCCCCGCTGGCGGTAATCTTAGATGAGATACGGACCTGACGGATGTAATTTTCAAAGGGGACCTTCGAAGGACTATTGTGACCAAACTTGGCCCCAACTGGACCAGTGGTTTCAGAGGAGAAGATCTTTGAATGAAAAATTAACGACAGACGACGGACGGACGGACGACGGGCGCCAAATGATGGCAAAAGCTCACCCTGGCATAGCCAGGTGATCTAAAATATATTTTCATGTTCAGTTCTAAAGAGATTTTGAATAATTACAGTTTAGCTTTCTAACTTACTTGTCAACATTTTCTTTGGGCATTTCAAGGAAAGTGGCACATCCTGTTATACCAGCGTTATTTACTAATAAATCGAGTGGACCGAGCTTTGATACTTCTTCTCTAGTTTTATCCCAGTGTGTTACATCAAGATTGATTATCTTAATACTTGGTACCTAAAAATAGTAATATCTACACATGAATTAATTCGTGAAGGTTCAACGCAAAAAATGAAATGATCAAAAATGGCTAAATATTTGATTATATGCAAAAATTTCCAAAATTTTTAGTCTTGGAATTTTCCAGGAAATTTACCAAAGTCAGAATAGAAATAAAATTCCGAAAGCTTTATGGTCTATATATGGTGCAACAATTCTACATTTAAATTAAATTCGTTATTCGCACTTTTGTTTAAACATTGTTGGTGTATGAACCTTAGGCCGTCCTAAATTAATTCTATGTTTAACGTTAGTCTAAGATCTCGAAAACTACAAGGGAGGGATTGAGAAATAAAACAAATAAATATTTCAAACAAAATATTTGCAATTATCTTTTACAAATTTTAATGAATAAGTATATAATAATTTAAACTTTTATTTTGAATTCTTGACTGACATAAAACATTTCATTTCACTTTCTTTTGCAAATCTTTTATCAGTTACATACAAGACTGCTCAATTAGTGACGGATCGCGACCTCAATCAGAAAATTTGTGGACATTACGAAATCTTTGTTTGTTTTTTTTTATTTTCAATAATTATCAAAAACCTTCGAGGAAGGGTGACGTTAAACAAAGAATTAATTTAGGACGGCCTTATGTGAAAATTTAGCAAAATTCTTGATGCGGGAAATTTATGACAAGGTGACGTAAATTAATGCTGGTATGGATGTTGGTTACTATCAAGGATGTAATCACTTACCAATCATCACCTGTCTTCCTAATGATTCCTAATAAAGTGTTGCACTCCGGCCAGTATCTAAGAAAAGACCATCTTTCGGTTTTGATCTTTCAAACATTTTGAATTGATCTACTCTGATTAGACAAAAATACACGAAATAGCCTTCCACATAGACAAAACTTACAGTCATTTCAGCATTAAGCTATTTTGTCGTTTGAAGTCCCCCTTTTCCTTGGTTACTACAATTTTTGTTTTGCAATTTTAAAAGGCTATGCTCTTTCTGTCAAGATTTAGTGTTGCATACAATGACTGCAAGATGACGAAAAAGATTTAGAGATATTTTTCATATTATTTAATTTTTAGAGAGAGATAACTTATTACAAACAAAATTAATGGAAAAATAAATTACTTTTAGTCCACCTGACCGAAAAGGCCATGTGATCTTTTACCACTTCTTTGACCGCCTGTTGTACGTCGTCGGTACGTCGTCGGTCGTCCGTCAAAAATTTCAAGTCTTCTCCTCTGAAACTGCTTAGCCAATTATTGCAAACTTGGCCTGAATCTTCACCAGTGTATGCAGTTTCCAAATTGTGTTCGATTAGTCAGAAGACAAAACAACATGGTCGCTTTATCTAAAAATGGAACATGGGGAAAATTGGTGTGTTTTTGCAAATAAGTAAAAAATCTGAATTGACCAGCATAGATCTACCTTCCCTAAAACTGAAGAAAATCCGAAAGCCCGTCTTGGAGTCATTGCCCTTCTTCCGTAAAATTTTAAAAAATTTAACATAACTAATTTTTTATTGCAAAAACTCTAAAACATAGAAGTCAACTTTAAATTGCAAAACTGTTTAATATACTAAGATCTACCAACCTTGAACGTTTGAAGAAAATCTTAATACCCATGTAGGAGTAATTGCCCTTCATTGTACAAATTTTCGTAATTTTATACATTTTGTCATATATTTCAATAAACTGCTGCGCCAAGAGCTCAACTCAAATTTCATGGAATTATTGGACCACAACAAAATTTTGATTGAAAAAAATATTCAAACGATATATGTACCTTACCACGATTTAACCATTTAACAAAAAATCAAATTAACATGTAAAGTTAATGCATAAAAAAGGTGCCAAAGAAATGAATTTTTCAACAAAAAAAAATTAAGTCCAAGGGCAATAACTGTCCACAAAAATCATTCAACAGGGACCAAATTTAAACTAAATCAGTAATTTATAAACATACATTCATATACCATACATCTGACCCTATGGAAAATTTTGTGAATTTTCAATCCTTGAAAACCGTTTCATACATCAAGTTGATATTAACTAGGAATAGTAACATGATTGTCATCTACAAAATGTTGTATATTGGTACCAATCAGAAATCTAAAATGGTTGCACAAGTAGTTGATACGGCAGAAATCTGCGTCTTTCAAAAAACACGTTTTGAAAAAACGCAGATTTTTGCCATATTAACTACTACTGTTAGCACTATAGAACAAACAAACGTGTAAGATTTGTTATTCTAACGGTTGAGACTAACCTAAACTCATGTTTAAGCGTTAACAGTCTAGTTTTTACTCACATTTTTTTTCTACGTCGTTTTCGGTTTAAACATCTCATAAGTAAAACAAAAAACTTATAAGTTTTACTCATTCTCCAACGCTCAATACTCTGTTTAACCTGTTTAAGGCACGAATTATAAACAAAAAAAAGAATAGTTCAGAGTGTTATAGGAGTAAAAAGCAAACTAGGACTCGGTGCACAACTAAACAAATACTTCTAGTAATTCCCTGCACACCCACACTCTAGGAGGACGTACGATTCTTTCTTTTACTTTAGTTAAATACTTTTGAGTCCTTTGTATTTCTAGTAAGTCTGCCAGTTCTTTTTCGGACACCCGCGCTCTAACGTATATTCCGCTAAGAGGATAATACAAATGTACGATCTTCTCTTCCTCTTGAATATCAAGTATTTTGTAAACTCCGCTTGGCAGCCTCATTGATTTATAAATATTCATCTTTCTTACATTGTGGAAATCATATATTGCAAGTATTTCGTAAGTTTTGTTTTGTTCATTATTCATCTTTTTTTTACTGATTTTTATTATATAAATCACACTATAAATTTTAGGTTTTACTCACTACAACGGTTGAGACTTTATTTTAAACACTCCTACCTAAAACAACATTATGGTTTTTATTTATCTTATAAATAATTAGATTATAAAAATGACAACGATTCCTAGATATTTTTCGGAAAAGTCTGATACAAATAATTTCAAAACAATACAAGGAGTAAAAATTATGCCGAGTGATTTTTTCCGTTTACTCATTGTTGGACCAAGTGGATCTGGTAAAACAAATTTGCTAATGCACCTTTTATTCAAACCGTTATTGTATGATGATAAAATTATTCTTTACCTAAAGAACTTAGAACAGCATTACTATAAGGGATTAATTCGAATATTCGAGAAGATATCCAAAAAACTAGGAGTGACTTTGGAAGATATGATACAAGTATCTAATGAAGAAGTTGAAGACATCGACGAATTAGAACAGGATGACAAACAAAAAATCGTAATTTTTGACGACTATATTTGTTCACAACAAGATCAATCTTCTATTGTGAAATACTTTATAGGCGGAAGACACAAGAAAATGAGCGTAATTTATTTAAGTCAGTCTTATTTTCGAGTACCTAAAGACCGTCGACTTAATTGTAATTTCTACGTAGTGTATAATTTTCCGAGTAAAAAGGAGAGGGAACTAAAATCTTCAGAACTTCAGGTCTCAAAAGATACGCTTGTCGAAATAACCAAAAATAAGTATTCTTTTCTGTATCTTAACTTGCCAGACAAGAAAATATTTCATTGTTTTGATCGGGAAATACAAAATACGTTTTCTTAACTTATTAAAATCTATTTTACAAATTACTTTTATGACAAATACGTTTTCTTAACTTGTTACAATCTATTTAATCTTCTTTTTGTACCCCTAATAGGTAATCGATAGGCCGCAGTAAAATTTCGCAATGCAACAAAATCAATACGATGTCAACCTGTTGCCAAGTTATCAAGTAAATTTCCATTCGGTATGTTATTTTAGGTTTGTCACGATGAACAGCACTTGGTGAACAAGCCGAAATTACCAGAGGAAAAAATAATAATAATGGATAGTTACAATACGAACAGTGATATTATAAATCAGGATACAAAAACAGCAACCGGGAAGAATATTCTAGACTAATCACACCAAGGAAGGATATGTGCGCAGGTAATTCAGACCATGCTGGACTAAATTTTTCTCGGAGTTAACTTGTGGAGGAATTTGTGCGTGTTCTTTCAGGGATATAATAAAGATTTATTATTTTTCTGCTTTGTCAATTGTTGTATGACAAATTTACCGTATACGTTATGGATTTATTAGACATTGTATATACGTCATGGATTTATGTGGACTGTCTACCATATGATAGACATAGCACATAAACCTCTAACGTCATGGATTTATGTGGACTGTCTACCATATGACATACATAGCACATTAACCTCTAACGTATACACATTGTATATACGTCATGGATTTATGTGGACTGTCTACCATATGATAGACATAGCACATCAACCTCATACGTCATGGATTTATGTGGACTGTCTACCATATGATAGAAATAGCACATAAACCTCTAACGTCATGGATTTATGTGGACTGTGGTAGACGGCAGCTTCCTATAGGAAAAGATGTATTCTTATCCAAGAAAATTCTTCCCTTGTATTCGTTTTTATTTGCACGTCTCTCAAAATTTGTGAGGTGAAGAATACTAAAATGATCAATACCCTGTTCTTTGGAAATCCTCTTTAGATGTATGTACCTTCTTCATGGAGAATTCGCTTGTGTTCTTTACTTCTTCACCCTTCAACACCTTCTGAAAGTCTTCTTGTGTTAACTTAGTTTTATTCAGTCCTTTCCCCTTTTCCTTGTCTTAACACTAATTACATTGTCTGTATCTATCGTTATAGTCATGTATAACTTTGGTGCGATATACACCGCTTTAATTATCTTAGCGTCTTTTTTATAATCATTAGCTAAGTCACCTAGGTTGTTGCCGTTGTAATTAGGTATTAGTTTTGATTGTTCACCAGGTACATGAAGACTATCAGTGTCAGTATAATAAAAGTCTAATTCTACTTTATTCTCTGGGTTCAAGACCATCATATGATCATACATGATCTTGTGGCTATAGGCTAAAACAAAAGCACCATAATGTGATGGCTTACTGATCTTGTTAACCGAGTCAATCTCGGATCTTAAGTAACCAGATACGTACCAAGTATCATGAATTAATTCTAAGTCGTTCACTACATATTTACGATGAAACTTCCAGTATTCATTGTTGTCCTCTATAACTTGGGTGTGATTAAATATTGGTCTTTGAATCATCTTACCATATAACCCATTCATCAGTAACTTGCTAGTGTATACTGGACGCTTCCCTTGTGACTTGTTTTCTTGGTCTGAAAGAATTTCTGTATATAATCATAAAACACCTTACTAGTTTCTTCCCAGTAATAGCCCTCAATAATCTCGACTTTATAGCCATATTTAATCATGAGTTCAATGTCAACTGAAGTATACCAACCGTCTGAGACTTGTAGATCCCATTTAGTTGCTCCTTTTTCATCCTTTTTTGCTACTACTGGATGAAGAAGTTTCTTATTCGAAACGTATTTAACTTTATATATCCCCATTTTACCCTTCATTTCACCCTTAGTATATTTTCTTTGTCCCACCGGATATTCATGTAACATACTAGTAGGATAAAGAGACACGACGTCTATGTTTAACAAGAAATCAGTTACATATTCATAGTTTATGTTTTCCTTAAACTGTTCAGATACAAACTCAGTCTTGCTCTTATAACATCTTCCACCACAAATACTCTTTCTGATATTTGTTTCTACCTCTGTCGAATCGGATAAATCAACCATAACTCCTTTAGGTATATAATCTTTCCAGATATCAAACCCCAGAGAACTAGTCGAAACAAAATTACTGATGTCTCTGCTGAAATCTTTGTAACACTGGGTGTTTAACTTGTTAAACAATTCTCGTAGACCAAGTACGTCAGACTGAAGATATACGAGACACTCATTTCTCATACTATCAGTCATTTCTTCCCAGCGTTTCGACTGACTATGATCAAATTCTCCTTTTTGTACGTTGCACCCAAAATCAGACAGTGCTTGACTCAAATAACTACCTATGTGTTTCATTAGATCGAAACACCGTAGTTTTCCTTTTGCTTGAGTTCATTAGTTTTGCTGATCAAATTATCAACACAATCATCACCAGCATAATAACAGAATCCACCTTTTTCTACGAATCCTAGGATATATGGGGTATGAACTTTATGTCCGTCAACAACTTTTGTGTAAGTCTCTATATCATAATGTATTATGTTGTTATTTAACTCTTTGCTCTTTGTTGTTCTTCGGATCAAATACCTACCTTTTTTCTTTATTACTGCTTGATAATAACCAGACGTGTTATCGTTACACTTATGTTTTTTCTTATATCTAGTACCACAACTAGGACAAACAACTGAAGACTTCTTTTCTTCAGTGATAACAAGACTGTAATGATCCTTGGCTAAAACTATGTTGATAAGATGTTCTTTACCATAATGCTGTTTTGTCTCTTCACAGAATAAACCAACAGGTATCTGATACCTTTTTATTATGTCCCATGCTACCGGGAAAGGTATTGGTGTTTTAGGGGCTAACCCATAACATCTTCGTATCTCATCACAGACAGTGATTGTAGGGTTAAAATTATCTGGTTTAAGTTACTTTAAACAACGGAAGAAACAGTTGTTATTAGTTGATAACAGACGTTTCTTTTTGACTCCTTCTGCTATTGTTTCTGAATAATTATGGTCCCAGCAACCGCCACTGGTTGATTTTGCTACTTTTATTCTAATTCCTATGATTTCATATACGTAATCTTCATTCGGATGTAAAGAAAGATCTACGTATTGTTGATAAAGAGCTCTGAAGTCATCAAAGTCCTTTATAAGAAACGAGTTCATACTCTTTGTTGTATTATATTTGTAACTTGGTGTATTACCAGTGTAAACAAATTTAACTGTTACATCAGCACTATCAGTAATCCAGTCTGAAAGAGCATGATCTAGTCTTTCTTTTATTATCTCTGATATTTTTTCTACCTCATCACTAGATAATTCTTTTTCAGGGTAACTAATAGTATACTTTCTAATTCCTTTCTTTTCTTTGTAATCCATTATAAATGATTTTTATCTGACTTTTTGTTGTTTAAATGGATTATTATTCTGTAAATCTCTTGCGATGAGTCTCAGAGTTAATATGATACCTTTTGGCCGAAATACAAAGGAGTTTGTTACACACATCACAGTAAAATTTGTGTGTAGAATAATATTTCTTTTGATGTTCATTATGGGCTTGTTTTTTTTTTTGACATCTGTGTCATATAGTTTTCTTCTTCCCATTTTTATAGTATGATTTTAACCTACAATAGGCGATTAATTCTTGCGTTAACTTTACCCTTACATAACAGCTGACCAATTTTTGATGCGGAACTTTCGTCGGTATACTTTTTTATTTCTTTAATCAATGCACCTGGTTTTGCTGGTTTTGTTGGTACACTTGGTTTTGTTGGTGCTATTGTATCTACTACATACTCACCCACCTTTTCACCAAGTTTTTTACTCCCAGTGTCTAATGCTGCGGTGGCAGATTTCTTTATTGTCTCTTTTGCTAGTTGCTTTGCAGCGTTGCTGAATATGCTGTCGAATAATCCACCACCTATTTGTTCCCTCGTTACCGGGTCAACAAAAACATATATTCCTAACTCCTTACTATATACTTTTCTCATTTTTTTCTTACCAATTATACTTCTGTCAGAATAAAAGTAAAACTGGTGTCAACACCATTAAGGTCTATATTTCTGCCGTCTGTGTCGGTCACCCAAACACGAATCGAGTCAATCCTTGTTTTGTTTACTCTCGAATATCCTATATGATATGGTGTTCTCTCGAACGGGTAACTACGAGTTAGATTTGCAGTACTACAGACGTAGATTACGTCACCCGACTTACCGTCTACAACGGAACTAGTGATCAAATCACAATGAACATAAATACTATCTATCCCGTTAGTGATGTTAGGCAATTTACTACCGTATTCCGTCTCCTTTACTATTTTTTATCAAACCCGATTAACTCGGCAAAGTTCCCATCTCTCAAGTCTAGTACCGCACCTCCCTTTAGTGTAATTAACACCTTAAAGCTCGTCAGATCAAAGTACAGCCTAATTGGACTGTCTTCGACTTTGTCGTTTATTGATAAAAATTCTGCTATATAAGTGGACATGTCCCCGTAGCTGTAGTTACCATCAGCAAATGTCAATTCCTTGAATATTTTCCCAGGGTCAAAGACACTCTTAGAATCAAGACTATACTTTATTTTCTTGTTACCAGAGAACTCAGAAACATTATACCAACTGTAAGTCATACTATTTATCTGGGACAAACCAAAAACATACTGCTTATTCTTATCTAGTACCAAGGGTTCTTCGAACTGGGTCACAAAATCAGAAGGGGTTCCTTTACCTGCATAACTAGAAAGTGTTATCTTTTGTTCCATTTTTTATTACTCGAAATATTTTCTATAAATTCCTTCATGCTGTTTCTTCCGTTATATCACCGTGTTCCAGAAGAGTGTCTAGAATATTTATACCCTCGTTTACTAGTTCGTCATTAGTATTACCAGACTTGATACCAGCAATAAGAAGCTCTAACCGATCTACTAACTTTGTTGGGTCAAAACACAAAATATTCTTATATTTGCCACTTGTCTTTACCAGAGGGTGTGATGAAAGACTGACTAGTTTTCTAAATGTCCGCTTTGCAGAATCAGAATACGCTTTTTTGGGATTGTACCTCTTTGTCACTAGGTCGACGAAGTCGTCGTCCACCCTTTCGTCTACTACTCGTCGTCCTTTATTGTCTAGTCCATACAACCTATTATATTCGAGAAGCTGTTCCAAATCCAGCAGCAGGTCAGAAAAGGAGCCGGTAGTGTCTATATTGTACGACCCCTTAGACGCTAAACCGCTACCACTTTTTTCCCCTGCTTATTCTGATAATACTTTTTATTTTTGTTCTGGAGATGTTGAATTTAATCTGGAGATTCCCCTCCGACTTTCATTTTTCCCAGTGCTATGTTCATACCCTTTGCCTTCCTGATCTTTTCTTCGTTATCCAGGTCAGTGTTATCTAGTTGCTCAGCATCAAACTGACTGATATTTAAACCACCTGGTTCTATTTCAACTACCGACGGTCCCGCCTGCGGTTCCGGTTCATCCGGTTCATCTATCGCGGGTACCGGATTATCCATAATATTAGGAACCACGGGTTCCTCTATCGCGGGTACAGGAAGATCCATAATATTAGTTACGGGAATTAGTTGACCGAATGCCCTAGGCACTTGTGGCACTGCCGCAGGCGGTGCTGTTTTTATTGCTTTCGTTACTGGTTCAAAGAATTCCTCGAATTTATCCGACTGTACACTTTTTCTTATTTTTTCTTCTTCCTTCTTCATATTGAAGTCCTGTACCGCTTTCTCTGCTTTTGACTTCTTTTGAGCTAGATCCTTTAATTCGTTTAACATTTTTTCTTCCTTTTATAAAAGATAAGTAATAAAAAAGGGTATATTTAATGAAATATCTCAGACGGTGTCAGGAGGTCCGGTAGGACAAACGGAGACTAATTTTGATGTAGTGTTAAGTAAGTATGCGAGCAAGGCTCAGTTAGATATATTGAGTAGAGAGTGTTTCCGTAAAGGACAAGACTTAGATATAGGTGGATATAAAATCACAGGTCTTTCACCCGGTTCCGGCAACGACCACGTAGCAACAATAAAGCAAATAAGCGATACTTTCTTTCCTGTGGTAGCGCGTAAAGACCTGGACATGAAAAAGAAGTATATTAGGGGACTCGAAACCGACTTAGATGACCCAACCTGTGCGGTAAACAAGAAGTCGCTACAGCAGAAAATAGACACAAAGAAACGGAACTTTGCAGCGGGGTTTGCTAGTAAGGCTTTTGTTGCTGCAAGTGAACGAGAATAAAGAAAAGACTTGCACAGACAGTTTCTAAGACCAATTCACCTATCACAACTTGAGAAAAAAATAAGTACTGTTTATACTAAGACTGAGGTAGACTCCAAATTTGATGCACTAGACCCTGTTTATACTAAGACTGAGGTAGACG
>MJUU01030427.1:18802-55342 GCA_002080025.1 Modiolus philippinarum
AAAAAAAAAAGGCCGTGAAAAAAAAACTGTTAAGACGTGAGACTTGTTTAAGGGGTCCCAATATTCCATATTCCAGTCAGTCTAGACTTTAGAAAATTTTAGATATCCAATTAATTATTAAGATATCCCGTTCAAATATCCCATATCCCATTACAAAAGGTCTAAATATCCCTTATCCCAATATATCCTGACTGTACAAACCTCACCCGCACGCTGCTTTTCGTCGTGTTCATAGTCGAACTGATGAAAAAGGCAGATCTAATTATTAAAATAACAATGCATACAATTCTAAAACCGAAAGTTTATCGTATTTAATTTATTATAGAGTTCTCTTTATCATTTTGTGAATTAAAGCCAAGAGGAAAATATCACAATTTGTTTTGATATGGACTTTATAACGGCGTATGCATCAGGCTCACCTAAATAGATTTGCTTGACACTTACCATGGTAAAGTTTGTATCAAAAACAAAATGTCCTATATTCTTTATATTCCTGACCTACGGAATAAATAGATGCTGACATACCTCCTAATAAAACGACCGATTTATTATTTTGATGTGAAGGCTAACATACGCAATTTGACAAGTGTTTCAATAGATTCTGAAATGATGAAAACAATAAAACCCTGAACACTACAAAAACATTGTTCACATTTAGCTCATCAATGATAAATAAGGTTTTAGTGTTCTCATCCCTTGACTTTTATCTAAGGGAGTATGAGCGTCAGATTTCAGAAGCATTCGATATCCTCGGGTTTATCCATTTTAAAAGGCCGGTTAAATTTTTTTGCACATGTATCTTATTTTCTGCGTCATAGGTCACTTTAAAATGCATTAAATAGACAATGTACAAAATTTTATAAACTTCAATTATATTTGCATATATTGAAATGCATATAAACAGCTAAAGGAAATTGAAGGAAAACTCTAGAGAGAGCTATTTCCCACCGAAATTTTGACGTTTCATATCTCAAAAATTCTCAAAAATACTACTACCTCACATGGATTTTCAATTTTATTTTGCTCATGTTGTTTTATCAGCAATGTTCTTCAAACAAAAATGTCAGCATTTTAATTCTAATTACGAAATTTCTGACTTTTGTACTCCCTTAATAAAAGAACCTTCTAGGTGAAAACAATTAACTCGTAAGTCCTATATTAGTATAGACGTAATATATCAAACTATTAAATATATGGGGTGTCATTTAATTCAACAGATTCTATCAGCAATCGATGATGGAATCAATAGATGAAGGGTGGCTATGAGGTCCAGTCAGGATTCAAGTCTTCATTACAGCCAGAGACGTCAGAAAAAAAGTTTTTGGACCCTCTGGAGGTACACAAAATTATTTGATTAATGAGTTAAATGAAGCGGTTAACTAGATGAAATGTTTATAAAATCACCAATCTACACATAAACTTGCATTATCATATGCTTATGTTAAATTTCCATGAAAATGCATAGTTGTCAGTTCAATTCCGTTTACCAGTCTTTTTTTCGAAATAAAACGAAATATATAACATCTTTAGATATATTGAATCAGTCACCATACCCGGTATATAAACTATAACGAAACACGGAGTACAATATTAAGCAACTGGGTAACTGCACCACTCAACCGTTGAAGATTGGGTTTTGTTCTTTCAGGGCCAAGACATGCAGGTTAACGGCGGCGCATACCGAAGTTAGGGCTATGATTTCTTCAAAGTCCTTGTATACCAAAAAGTACGACTCACCAAGGAACTCGACTGTGAAGTCTCACTCAGCGGAGACCAGTGAAGATCATCGTTCCAAAATTACATTGCAATGGAGTGGATGTCTTCCAGGTTTAAAATTCTGTGATAGACCTATATAGGTATTAGAGCCGATAAACCACCATACTACTACCTCAAGAAGCTTAAGCACTAGCCATGTGAACTTCGTAAAACTGATATTATATTGTCTAGTAAGAACAAAATCCTAATAAGTAGTCATTGATTGGCATTGAATCATTGAACTTTATGTTTTCAGATCTTCATAAAAATATAATAACATTTCATGAATATTTATTTGAATTCCGTCAGTTTGATAGGTGAACATCGATCACGTGGCATATCAATGTGAAGTTGCAATTCCCATGAAACACATTTGACCACGTGTTCACGTGCCGGATGAATTTGTAAAAATAGAATCCCAATGTACATGATGTACTTCCTTGTAAATAAAGTTGTCTTTTATATTTCGAGTTAAAATGTAATTATAAGAATTGAAAGCATTATTTTGAAGTTTCATAGGGACTATGAAAGGGTTGACCGGGCGCACATTTTAAACATGAAGCGCTACCGCGCTTCATTAAAAATGTGCTTCGGTCAACCCTTTCATATCCCAATGAAACTTCAAAATAATGCATTCAATTCTTAAATAGAGAAAAAATTGGTTAGTGTAGTTTCATTTGCACCAATAGTATTTAACATAGATGAGATGTTCAAAACAACGCGGACCTCACAGAAAACACCAGAATAACTCAAAATCCCCGTTTAATAAAAGACGACATGAAAAGCAATATCTCCAAGTTGATATCTTATTAGAAAAGACTATCGTGTGCGTTTTTGTCACATGTACATTCACTCCATATCCTTTCATTTTTCCTTTTTGCTTCATACAATCCTGCTTGAAAGAAAATTACGCAAAAAAGCAGTATTATTGGGTTTATAATTATTATCGGTGCAGTTTGTAAAAAGTCAACTCAACTGAACATTGAAATATGTGTCTATATACTAAAAAACATTTAAATGAATTTGATATAATAAGAGCACACGGAACATATCTAAAATTCATTGCAAACACAGCAAGATGGCCAGTTTCAAAAACGGTGTACCTTTTGTCTGATAATGTAATAAGGCAGGGTAATCCATTATGAATGCCACTGTACACTACGAAAGCCGGGAAGGGACATCATTTTGAGGAATTCAGAATTCGAAATTCAGAATTTGGAATGCGGAATTCAAGAATTTCTCATCTATTTCCCGCCTTTACAAAGGTATGGTGCAATAAAACATTTAATTATGTGTTTATAATACTGAAAGTTCAATTACTGAAGGGAACACTAAGTATTTCATTAGATTAATAGATGGGAATGCAAAAGAAATAAAGTTATTGGGGTACTCGGGGGATATTGAATACCCTAGATCGTCAATCTTGATTTGACGGTAAAAATATCCGTTTATAGTTGGTGTTCGGTGGTAAAAAATGTGTTGATAGTATTTTTCAGGTGTTCTTTGTGGGTTGTCTGTTGAATGAAAAATGTTGAATGTCTGTTGTTTGGGTAAAAACATGTTATTCGCACATTTAATGTAATATGTTCCAAATGTTTTGGTTTTATCTGCACGGATGAGACATAAGTTGTCGAAATGCGCATATGCAGAAAATGATTTAACAGTAACTTCGGTATTTTTTAAATTTTTTACGTAAGCAGGTTCTAAAATATTATTGGGATACCAAGAAGATTTAGGTGTCCAGTTGGAAGATTTCTTGGAAAATTTGCCACTGATTGATTCGGAATGTTATCACGAATGCTGGTGTCATTACCATGATATGAGACTTCAACAGAAGATGGCGGAAAAATGACTGACAATCTTTGTTGTTCTGGAATTGGTCAGCAAATGATGGGGTCAATTGTATGGAGGGATTGAAAGAGGAGAACAGAGTCTGGTATACATTTAACTATCCCATCTGGTGATCATAACGTAGCTAGGTTCATCCACTTTGACATGAGAAATGTTCTATTGAAGAATTGTTAAAATATATAGATGAAAACAAGCAAACATACGCTTAATGTCTTTGGCGTTATGAAACAGTCAAAAATGTATCCTACACTCAACTGATCTACGGCTTTGAGGAATAACACTGGTTTTTATAACACACACATTGTCATTTAATGTAAAGACAGCACACACGTTCTAGGGAGACACCGGGGTTTATCCATCTTCTGAGGTGCAAGCAACGGTTAATCAAATATATGTAACTGAACGGGCTTCCATATTCGAGGTATGATGTCAATGAATAATTTAAATAGCGGACACTTGACATCATGAAGCCAGTGTTACTAAAGGTCACTTGAAGTAAGTCGGATGTATGTTTTGCTGGTAGGGTTACAAGAAGATAATCAATGTCACCCAGGAAAATGTAAAACAACGATTGTTCTATACTCTAGGTTAGATGTTTTAGTGCTAACTATGTTGCATGGTTCTTGCGATTCAGTGATTGGTTTAATGGTCGTCCACTTTTTTTAATTATATTATCGTCAATCATAATTTAATAATAATCAAATAAACACTGAAAGTATTTCTTGTGAATGTCTCATTTTGTTTAAAAAAGAATTCATATTATGAGTTAAATTATCAGTTTAACATTCATGGGATGATTGTATTGATATTCAATGCACTTACTGTCATTAATTTTTCCTCAGATACTCAACACTTCCTTTGCAATAGTTGTATTAAATAAGTGCAGAAAATTCACTTTTTTAGATTTACTTAGTCATATCAGCTGTAAACAAAGTAACACATGTTCATTCTTATCATAATTCTTACGAAAGATCTGAGAATAATTTGGTGACTGATATTAAGCTAAACTAGCTAAATAAAATATCACATATGCAACTTCAGTTTAATCTTAGTTTAACATTTAAATACATTTAAGATCATTTAAAATTTACATAATTTTACACAATCCATGTATTTTTAGAATCTGACATCAAATAAATTAATATATACAAATTCTATATAGGATCAAATTTTACATAAGTTATTCTGGAATCTAAGATCAAAGAAAACGTGGGACGATAGAAAGACTATATAAGTAAGTAATCAACCCCTTTTTTTTTAGAAACACACCTTTTTGTATATTGGTGGTGCTAATTCAAGAGCGAAAGTTGGGTTAACCAGAGAGGTAAGGTGGCAGATTTCTTAAAATATTGATAAGTGCAAAATATTAGTGACAAACATTCTCCTTAGTTTAGAATAAAATTATCTGATTTAATTTAATTGTAATTTGTTGAAATGGCCATGATTTTATTCCATCCAAACCTTTCTCCACTGGCCTTAATTTTAGATATATCCACTCAATCCTTAATACCAATGAAAGATATAATAAAATGAAAAGTTTTTGATATCAAACAACGGCAGTAGAATACTGAAGGAACAACGGAAGCGATGACCACAAAAATCGAAGTCCAAAGACATGGCAAAAACGGCAACAGAGAAAAACAAAAACAAAACAAGGACGTGAGACAGATACAATGCACGGAAATAAAAAGATAACAGTAAGAACTACGGCACTCAAAGTGTGAACGCCCATGAAAACCGGGAGTGACATCAGGTGCTCCCGAAGGGTAAGCAAGATCTGTTCCGTTAGCGGAAATCAACGGTTGAGTAAAATCCGGTAATGTCAAATCCGTGAAGACCTGAAATCTAGCTGAAAATGTCGTATTTCATTTAGGACAAAGACACGTCATATCTGTCAATAATGTCATGGTGACGGCCATATAATTTTTGAAGGGACTAAAATAACAAAGGCTAAAAAATCCCTGACAAAGCAGCTTTTGTGAAAGTGTTTTTGCTCTATTCAAAAAATCACTGTATAAACTACATGCTCTACAGTAACGAATCAACTGTTAAAGTATATTTAAAGATCTAAGTACAAAGTTGAAGTAGAAGTACATGTTGTATCAGTAGTTTCTATAATTTCAAGCTCATTGGGCCTTATAAATGTCTTGAACCTTCAATTTTATCAACTCCAATTACAATTTGCAATTGCAATGCTTGCAAACACTGTGGCTTCATATCTAAGACCTACCAAACAGTTCGAATAACCAAAACGTGCGGAATAAAATGGGACAAAATCATATTTATTTGTCAATGTGTGACCATAATTCCACACAATTTAAAAGAACATGGAAATTTCAAAATCAAATAAATACTAGAAAACACACTAATATATACCCCGCTCTCCCATTATTCCAGAAATAAAAATTAAAAAAGGAATCAAGTCAAATCTAAATAAACATAGCTGGTGCACAATGGAAATATGCACTGAATATTTTGTTAAAGTTTGCCACAAAGTGTGTAACCCTTTGGTGAATGGAATAATGAACGGCCGGACGGGCGAAAGAACGGACAGACAAACGGGCAACACGATCACTATATACTGCCCGCTAAAGCCGAAGATATAATAGACATTTGAAATTCTATGATTGTAATATAAATTATAATTGGAAGTAAATAAATCAAATTCCAAATAATATTACAAAGGGAATAATGTGAATACAATGGAAATATGTCTAATGAAAAACTGCTTTTCCTATGCGATTATGTTTTTTTTTAAATTGAAACTATGTAAAAGTATCACAAAATATCAATTAAAAAATAGAATTTTGTTAGGTCCTATGAAATTCCGCACATTTTTGATATTCACAATACTTATATATCTCTCAAAAATGGTGTCGCATTATTTGCAGTCATTTAAATTGAAATTAGTTTATTGTAGAATTGTATATTTTACTGCTTAGTATGAGAAATCTTTAAAATAGTTTCCTGTCGACTCTATCGTCATTTTATATGCTACCAACTGATACCTATGAAAATAGAAATGACCCTTCACCGAAACAGATTGACATGAACAAATAAAGGGATATGGAGTAAATATACATGGGACGAAATCTCTATTAATACATTGTAAGATTAAGCAAATGGAACAACGCTTTCATTGTTGTTCTTCATCTTTATGTCACCATGAAGCCTTCAACAAAGAGCACATACTCTCACACAAGACGACCCTTAGCACCGGTTTCAGCGGAATTCACTTGCTAAATGTTGAACAACGCTACATCCATCCACTGTTTTACATTATTTTTTTCATGGATGCGGGGTTATCAACAAGCATAACATATCGGGCAAAGTACTACAAACACTGTCATCCGTTGCACGACAATGCGCAACGTGCATTCTTCATGTGCTTGCAGTTTATCGGTAAGTTGTATATACCAGTTAAATGTAGAAAGGAACATACGCCGCATGAGGTAAAAGTGTTACTGAATACATACCCATCATTCAAAATAATTCGCCATTACATGCACGAGTTCATCAATGTAATCAGCTATTCAACCCTTCGACAGAACTAAATTAAAAATGAAAGGGTATATGCAGTAAATGCACATGAGACAAAGTCTCTATAAATACGTTATAAATACAAGCAATGTTATTGTCTTTCTTCATCTTGAAGTCACCATGAGGCCTTCAATAGTCAATATTTTGGATTTATGATACAGCTATGTTATACTTTTTCTTCTGTAGTGGATTCTTTTTAGGGGCTAGTGCTTTCTGGGTACATGTTTATGTTGACATTGTTTTAGTTCTTTATGTTGCATTATCAAAATTAAATTTTCAACTAAAGCGAAAAACGAAATTTATTTGAAAATTCAAATAACTAAATACAAATCTTCTGTAAAAGTATAAAGTAAAAATTTTCACATTTTAGTATTAACTAGACAGTAATCTAGAACATGGTTTAGATATGTTTCGGTACAGCACTTCTATTGTTAAAGAAGTATGTCCACTTTCTCGTGAATTCATTTCTATAAGCATACCAATTTTGCGACCATTTCTAATCTTAGATGGCCTCCAGCAGAATCATAGTATAACATTGGACCCCATGGGAACTCTTTGAAAGATCTTTTACGCTGTAACTACTGAGCAGATGATCCAAAATTGTTCAGAATGGTTCTTGGGTGGTGCTGGTAAAAAGTTGTTTAATGTTCATATACAAGTATTATCCAATACAGCAAAGAATATAGTTTAAAATATGACCTAATGGGAAACATATTTAGAGACTTTATCTTCTGAAATCTCTGCGCCAAATGGGACAAAACAGCTCGGTCACATTAGTTGTTGGGTTTGTCCCTTCAAAAATGTCATTTTCAGGTTTGCACTTCTTCTAAAATTGGCCACCGTATGGGAATATTGTTTAACGTCTGACCTTATGGGAATACTTTCAAAAATCTTCTTTTTCTGAAACTACTGAGCCAGTTGGAACTTAACTTGGCTATCATTCTTTAAAGGTGGTCGACTCTAAAAAAGCGTCTTTAGGTTCACACCTTATCCAAGAATATTACTATCCAGGAATATGGTTTCACATTAGACCTTGTCTCAAAATGCATTCAGAGCTCTTCTGTGATACCATGAAGATAGTTCGAACACAAATTGGCCACAATAGTTCTGGGATATTCCCTTAGCAATTTTTTTCAGGTTCCCAATTATGAACGATGGCTTGCAGGGGGCAACATACCCATAGCTTAATATTAGATCCTACGGAAAAAAAACATTCATTGGTCTTTTACAATTCAATATTATTCATTCAGTGAAGTTGTTTTTTAAGGCTTGCAATTTATTTCAGATGACCACCGGCAGAAAAAATACATTTTAACATTTGACCTATAGGGAAATTTGAAAAATTTCCTCTGAATTTACAGAGCCAATTACGACCAAAATTTACCACATCGGTTCTTAAATGGTATCCTGTAACAAAATTGTTTCTCATTGTTATCCTTAAGACCGCCATCAGGAGAAATTGTTTACGTTTGGACTCTTTTAGGCGACGCATTCAAAGATCTTTTCCCTCTGAAACCACAATAACAATTTTAACCATACTTGATAGGAAATATTCCTAAGATGGACACAGAAAGTTTTTGATTTTTATATTCATATTCGTATCTCATCCAAGATAGCTGTCACTAGTTAACATAAGATATACATTCAGAGATCCCCTCGGAACTGAGTGACAATGCCAGTAACAACTAATCTCGGATACCCACGAAAAAATGTCGACAATGTTCATACCTGATTCAAAGTGCTAAAACTATGGTAGAATAATTCAACATTGGGCCGTATTGCCTCTTCAGTTACCTTGAGGCCATGGTCAAGATGGCCTTTAGAGCCCCCTATTTTTAAACTCTCAAGTAAATTTTGCTTGCGAGAGTATGTATTTGCTTTGTATAGTGTTATTGGTCATCACAAGAAAAGAAAAGTGGAAAGAGCCTTGAAGAAGACGATGTATTGTTTAGTTTCGAGGTAATAAATGAGTGAATTCTTCTTATCCGTTGTTCAGAAAGAGTAATTTCCGGCGATAAGATGTAAAAAGAAAAAGGCAACACCTATTATTAATGTAATATATTTTGAAATAAACTGCACCCGGTACATCTCGGACTTTATTGTTGCAACATCTCATAAACGAGCCTTCCTACGTATTATTCTGTCATGTCTCTACAAATCTAAACGGCTTTGTTTATGTATGTGGAGAGATTCTTACTCTCTCAACAAGCCTTTTTATACATTTATGAAGATTCTGATATGCTATCTAGTACACAACATCTAAACGGGCTTGTTAACGTTTGTCAGCACAATATATCTAAAACGAGTCTGTTCACGTATTTGTGAAGATTCTGTCGTGCTCTCCCTACACAAGATCTAAACGAGGTTGTTTACGTATATGTGGAGACTTGGGCATGCTCTCTACGCAACATCTGAACGTGCTTGTTTCCGTATATTTCGAGATTCGGGCATGCTCTTTACGCAACATCTAAACGAGCTTAATAACGTATATGTGGAAATTCTGCTATGCTCGCTACACAACACGCTTGTTTATGCATGTGTAGAGATTCTCTCGTGTTTTTTCACAACATCTAAGATTGTTTACGTCTGTGCGGAAGTCTAGTATACTCTGTAAGTAGCTTGTCATAAACGATCCTGTTTGTTTGTGGCGACTCTATCATGCTGCCTGCACAGCATCTAAACGAGAAGTCTTGCGCATGTAGATAGATTCTGTCATGCTAGCTACGCAACAACTTCATGGGCTAATTTACATTTGTAGACATTCAACATCTTAATCAGGTCGTTACGTCCTAGGGGATTCTAACATGCTCTCGTTTACGTCCTGTCGGATTCTCTAGACAACATCTATACAAGCTTGTGTAATATGCATGGAGATTCTGGCATGCTGATCTCTACCAATTACCTGAACGAGCTTGTTTACGTATGTGTGGAGATTTTGTCATATTCTCCTACAGTTTGTAGATCTCTTGCGAAACTATCCTGTCGTCTTTTTAGAACCTTTTTTCTTCTATAGTAAGCTTAAAGAAAGGTAAATTTTACAAATAAAAATAGTTACTTATTAATTTAGTTCATTCTTTCGAGTTGCACATACGATTCTCTCTTGTCAACATCGCCCCTTGTGATGACATGGTTCGAACATGGGCTTTTAATCGTAAGTTGGAAATTAAAGTACTTGAAAAAATTGAATTTTAGAAAAGGTTCATAACGCTCACTGAAAACTTCCATTTCATTTAGTTAAAACTTTCTTTTGCTATTATACTTTCAGGTTAGTTTGTGAAAAGCAAAGAAAAAAAAACACCAACACATAAAAAATATAGAAAAGACACTGATACACATATCATCCAGAAAAGTGTACAAATAACAAAAGATCGAAGTTTTTGTAAATTTAGTTACTGCATAAACCAAAACTTTGTAAAATCAGATAGAGAAAAAATAACGAAAAAAGATCTAAATGAAAGCCAAAGTAAGCTAAGGACAAAGCCATGCAAGAAAGATAATCCTTAGTTTCGAGCAATTTTTTTTTTATTTTGATATTGCAAGTTTCAAAAAAAAAAAACAGTGTTAGGGCCATCACCGAAGTACTGGACTACTGTGTTGGTGAATACCCCAGGAGTCTAACAGTACACCAGCAATGACGTCGACCCAGTAGTAATAAATAGCAATATATCGAAGTTACTGTAAATATAGTTTCTATAATTGGTTATTTCGACAACTTATGTCTCCTCAGTGCAGATAATGTCAAAATATTTGGAAGACCATAAACAAAACTTTGATAAAGAACATATAACCAAATACTTTTTGATACAAAGATCTGGATGATTGAAAAATACATATTGTAATATGCCCCCACCCCTAGTCTGTTCTTCATTATATGTTACAATTGAATAAACCTTGTGATGGCCACACGCAGGAGCTTTGCAAAGAGAGTTAAATATTAAATATAATATTATATATATTAAATTAAATAACTGGCATATCAACAGATATAGTCAAAAAATCCTAGCTGCAAACAAGTAGAAGCATATAGTCTCGTAGATTCCAGGTAGGTAGTACAATTTATACTACTATTACATTCAATATAGATATGAATTCTACCTCAAAGGTATTTTTTTTTCTAAAGAGTATCTATAACGGACAGAGCTGACAGGACTGTTATCCATTTTCACAACGTTTCTACTGGCAACATGTATTTCTTATATTGGTTGCGTTTACTTCAAACGCCGATGCAGAGTGTTGGTCCAAAGAAGGTAAGAATGTAGATTATTACATGATTGTATTTTATCTGTTTTCTAATTGGCTGAAAACAGCTTAAAAAGTAATGAGAATGTATCATGTCAACCTAAAAATAGCTATAAATAGCTCATAGGTTGTCTGGAATGTTATGTCCACCTGAAACGGGCTATAAATCATGTCAACCTACAATGGGCTAAAATAGAAATAAAAATTCCAGATTTCCATAGCCAACCGAATTTAGGAAAGAACATTAATATTAAATCTGGAGGTTATTGTTATTTTTTTCTTTTTCGAAGTTAATTTTATTTATACAATGTAAATCGTCAGTATCATCAAAAGAATGGATTTACAAAACAGAAAAGGTAACAAATCAGAATTTCGATTTCTCAATGATTGACGGTAATACTGTCTCTATGTATAATCATATAATAAAACAATAATAGACTTTGAATAGGTTGCTACAGGGATTTATCAACCCTAAAAAAGCAATATTCACCTCGCTTTAAGCTCAGTGAATATAACATTTTTCAGGTTGATAAATCAAAGTAGCAACCTAGAGCAAAGTCAATCATTGTATATTATTAGAATATTTATAACCACCCCAACAATTTTACAAATGACAAAATATTGACATCATTCTTTTGCTTTAGCAACAATGAAATGAAAATAAAAAGATATCGTTCATTAAATTTGATATATACGAGCCACAAAAAATACACGATCATTGCTTTTGAAGAAATATAAAATGTTAATTTCATTTATTACATATTAAGTGACAATAATGACACTTTTGTATATCTAATATGACCGGAAGTAAATAGGCGATACGTCTCTGGGTTGTGAAAATAAAAAGTGTTTATTTTCGGTCTTATTGGGTTATCAGAAGTATATTATAAATATTTTTATTATATACATATGTACTTTGTTGAAATATGATTAAAATTTTACCCCTTTTTCATAAAGAAAATAGGGAATATATTCCAATTTCAACAAGAACCGATGAAGTGGGTATAATATGACATCGTTATCATCTGTTTCCGGTAAGTAGCACATGCCTTTTCGCCACTACTTGAAAGCTTTATCACTCAAGTTCGTGCATTTCAGCCTAAAAAAGATAAACATTGCACATGATATATATCATCATATCAAATGAATTATAATAACAAAATAGTAATACGTAATATAAGTGGGAAGAATATTTTTCAACTGAAATTTTCTTTTAAGTTGATGTTTATTATAAATATATCATTTCTATGTCGTTTTTCATGTCATATCCTTCATCAGCCCTCAGTCATAAAATTATCTGCTTTCCGGTTGATATAACCGCCTTGGGCTGATCAAGGATGTGCTTTGAAAAATGCCATGCGATAATCTATTGGCATTTAAATATTTACCTGGTTACATATGTAGCTGTATTGCCTGGAACAGGAACGATATTACCGTAGTTGAGTGACTGTGTTGTCTTCTGTCCTGGAACCAGAAGAAATTTTGTCCTGTAACTGTGTTGCCTACAGCAGGAACGGTGCTACCAGTTGTCCAAATAAGCGAAACATAGTTCTTGGCAAATTCAAACAAACCAAGTGTGGCTGTATACATTTAATGAACCGGTGAACAAATCGGTAAAAACCTAAAAATATACAAATAATGAATAATTTGTCCAAATTACCAGAAATTAAAGTCAACGTCTGCGACCATTACTACGAATAAATATCATTTTGGTTATTTGTCCTCTATCAGCTTTGACAAGTTTTTAGGTTTATGGACTACCAAATATTTTGGTTCGATCTGCACTGATGAGACATAAGTTGTCGAAATGCCAATATGCAGAAAATAAAGTAACAGTAACTTCGATATTTTGTCATTTATTACCACTGGGCCGATGCCCTCTGCTGGCGGATTGTAATTCCCCGAGGGTATTCACAAACCCAGTAGTCAGTACTTCGGTGCTGACCCGAAAACCGATTTTATTGAAATTTGCAATATCTAAATTTTACCAAATTTTGTATAAAACTAAGGAGTATCTTCCTCATGCATAGCTCTGTCCTTAGCTGAATTTTGGCTCTTCTATTTAGATCATTTTGGTTATTTGTTCTCTATCAGCTTTGTCAAGCTTTTAGGTTTATGGATTTCCAAATGTTTTGGTTCGGTCTGCACTGATGACACATAAGTTGTCGAAATGCGCATATGCAGAAAATAAATTAAAAGTTACTTCGATATTTTTTATTGAAATAAACGTTGTATCTTTCAGTTTCCATCAAAACGTACAAGTATTAATATAAAAAAGAAAGGAAATGGGGTAAATGTCAAAGAGTCAACATCCCATAGCCAGGTTAAAACAAACCAAAACAAACCATCTAGGGGTCTTCAACAAAGTTAGGAACATAACACCATATATCAAGCCCTAAATGGCCCCAATGAAGTAAAAAAGAGAATACATCAATGGAAACAAACCACATACAATAACCCGAATATACATTTATGGCAATTTATGCAATCTCCAACGGTTGATATTCACAAAATCTACTAAATTACTACGTTGAATCAATTAATTTTCATCCAAATATAATAAATATATAATTTAAAACGTTTACACTAATCAAATCAGGTTCCAATGATCCAAACATTTACTTAACATAAATTGTGTCGTCTTGTGGATGTTGAGAGAAATAAGGGGACGACCATTTGATTTCCATTGGGGCGGCTTGGACGATTTTGAATTTATTAATTTTAATTAAAATCTCGGACAAGTTATATATTTTCACAATCCAAATTAAATTATTTATTTCATGACAAGTTGGACTTCAATATTTATTTCCACTGGCACCCCCCCCCCCAAACAAAATCAAATGGTCGTTCCCTAAAGGAGTGTCGGAAACGAAGTATTAAGATTGACATTCGGTATAATTCTACATATACATTAATCGTGACAATACATCAGACATAAAAAAAAGCAAATCAAAATTTAAGATAGCTGGTGAACAATGGCAATATGCATGAACATTTTGTAAAAGTTTCAGTCAATTTCAATTTGTGATCTAGGTGGAGTTGTCGCCACGAAGTGTGTACCCCTGTGGTAGACGGTATAACGAACAGACAAACTGACACTATAAAGCGGGGGCATTATAACATGGGAATTTCTTAATCCCTAGGAAAATGCATTTGAAAATCCCATGACAGAAAAACATTCCCATTGGAATACATTGGAAATGAAGAATGGAAATAATAGACCCAAGTGTTATAGGTAATCAAATATTGTAAACAATCTATAATGCATTTTATTGGTTTTTATTTTGTAGGGCCTTAATATTATGTAATTTGTTTGGCCTAGTTATGTAACTTGTTTACAATAAACAATCGTCAAGGTTATTACACCTAAGAACTTGTGGAAATTTCTAGAATTTAAATTTAGTTTTTCACACATAGAAATTACTAGAAGTTTGCCTTACATAATCATTTTAGTCATGTGATTATTAGTTGATATGGAATGTTCCTGTCATATTTGTGAACGATCTCTCTAGAAAGAATAAATGCATATATATACAAATGTAAGGTAGCAGAAAAGGGTTAAGACAGTCAGTTTAATAAGTTTATACAGGATTATTATGCACATCTTTTTGTAGTGGAAATCGACATCATTTATTGTGAATCTATTATCAACTATTTAGTGAGGATTATAAGGATTATTCATTTGGACTTTTATTGGTGGACTTCAGTGAACTATTAATTTGGATATTTACTTGGACTTCATTATTGTCAGATAAGTCACTATATATATTTAATTTGTAAATTAATGGTTTTTTTGTCTTATTAAAAAGTTAAATTGAGCCAATTTGTTTTTATTATTGCTGACAATTTATTGGTCATTTATACCACATAGCAGAAATTGGGGGCTATCGTCCGGGATCTTTGAAATTGTTTTAAAAGGAAATTATTATATTTTTGGTAAATGTAAAAATTTTCAAAGTCAGCAATAAAAATTTTTTCAAGATCCAGAACAATTCATGTCTACGTGTGAGGTGGAGAATTTTGAGAAGCTTAAAAAGGATGAGTTGATTATTTTAGGAAAACATTTGAAATTAAATGTTAAATCAGGAATGAGAAAATTAGAAATTCAAAATGTGATTGCAAATTACATGTATTTGGTGGAAGAAGATATTTTTGATAAATTTGTTTTGGAGACTTTTAGCATTCAAACACCTGATTTGGAAATTAAAAAATAGAAAGTCAGAAAGAATTAGAAATTAGAAAATTAGAATTTGAAAGACAGCAAAGAAAATTAAAATTACAAATTGAACAACAAGAAAAAGAAAAAGAAAGAGAGCTTAATCTTCAATTAGAAATGAAAAAAACAATAGTTAGCTGAAAAGACTCAACACCTTTCTCAGAATTCTCAGACATTTGATGTTGCTAAAAACATCAGGCTGGTTCCTCCTTTTCAAGAAAATGATGTTGACAAATATTTTGTGCATTTTGAGAAAATAGCTGAAAATTTAAAGTGGCCAAAACACAATTGGTCCATGTTATTACAAAGTGTGTTAATTGGTAGGGCAAGGGAAATATACACTCAGTTGTCAGTAGAACAGGCTTCAGATTATGACATTGTAAAAGAGTTAATTCTTAAAGCCTATGAACTGGTCCCTGAAGCCTACAGACAAAAATTTAGGAATGCAGAAAAACAGCGTGACCAAACCTATGTAGAGTTTGCTAGAACAAAAGAGCAACTATTTGGTGTCTATCAACGAAAATAAATAACAATCATGAGAAATTACGTCAGCTAGTTTTAATAGACGAATTTAAAATGTGTACTGACATTAATACTTTTATTGATGAACAAAAAGCTGAAACTTTGGAAATTGCTGCACGTTTAGCTGATGTTTTTACACTTACACCCACAGACATTTTTCAGAAATCAAAATAATTCCACAAATTTTTCACCCAAACCTACAAATGATGTAAAAAAAAGGCAACGTACAGTAAATAGCTCGTCCAAGTCCTATCCTCCCTCCCATTCACAGAGACTATTCTAGTCGATTTCCTGTAATTATTGTAAGAAAGAAGGCCATTTGATATCTGACTGTTATAGGTTAAAGCAAAGGAAGGAAAGTGAAGTTAAACCCAGTGGTTTTGTTAAGTCGTCACAATGTTTGCTTCATTGTTGTTGAAATGCGCATATGCAGAAAGTAAATTTACAGTAACTTCGGTATTTAGTTATTTGGTACAGATGTGCATAGTTCTTTTTCTGAGGTGAAGTCTGTTTCTGATCCTGATAGCGAGGCCGAGGTCAAATCCCCATCTAGTCCTATTATGGAGATTTTTTAACCATTTATTAGTGATGGTTTTGTGTCGCTTTCGAGTGATTTTTGTAATTCTACCTCTATTCGAATTCTAAGAGATACTGGTGCCCCACAGTCTCTTTTGTTTGCGGAAACCCTGCCGTTTGATGATATTTCTAGTACTGGTAGAAATGTTCTTATTAAAGGGGTAGATTCTAGTGGTTATACTGCTATTCCTCTCCATAATCTTTACTTGTCTTCGGATATTGTTTCCAGGACCTGTGACCTTAGGTATCAAGTCATCATTGCCCTTTGAAGGTGTACAACATCTTCTTGGTAATGATTTACAGGGGATAAAGTTCAAGGAAATCATATTGTGACAGACAATTAATGAAAGGAAGATAACAGGAAACACATACAATGGCCGAACATTACAATCACATGCCACAATCAACCAGGGAACTGCACAAGAAAAACAATAAAATGACAAAAGACAAACATAGATAACGATAGGAACTCGGGATAGGCGGACTTGGCACCGGCACTGGCAACAGCCACCGGTAGGGTTTAACCGGTTTATGGGTACCCAAACCCCCCTTTCTCTATCCCGTTTCCCTATAGTATAATAAACATACAAATAAAACCCAATACACGTAGACCACTAGCTCTAAGACCACAATCTTGAAAAGGAAAGAATAGACAAAACGTAATTTAGAAAGATGGGAATAGGAGTGCTCTCCGCTAAACTGCCGGCTAGCTCAAGAAGCCTAGCCTGCTGGTAAAACACTGTCGCACTACGGAATAGCAATCAAATTCAATACTTCCCGAAGGGTTTGGTAAAGAATCATCATGGATTTCAGTAGACATCGGCAGTATCAGTGAGAGGCCAGTATAATTGTAAAATCTTCAGGTCATTGGATCCAAAAGCCAATTTAACGGAATCATGAAGAATATCCGGTCAATATCCCCTATTACGTAAAGAATGTAAGTTACGTCCCAGTTTTTCTAG
Source organism: Modiolus philippinarum (assembly GCA_002080025.1). NCBI lineage: Eukaryota > Metazoa > Mollusca > Bivalvia > Mytilida > Modiolidae > Modiolus > Modiolus philippinarum. Next base: position 36,464 of record MJUU01030427.1, read on the forward strand.
ATTTTTTATCATTTTTGGACATTTTTTAACAACATTTCCGTAAAAACGAGGGTGAGAAATGCCTTTAGTAATAAGCTGTTTCCGAGGCGCATTATACTTAGATACCAAAAATTCATATCTTCTATAAAACTTCTTAAATGTGTTTATCAATCTATGAAATCTGTAACCTTGTTGTAATAGTTTGGATGTGGTAGTAAGGTTACGTTCATTAAAGTCGTCAAGAGTAGATCAGACGCGTGCGAATCGTACCAGTTGAGATATATACACCCCGTATGATGGTGCTGCAGGAACGTCGCCATCGAGAAAGGGGAAATTAGTAATAGTGAAATCAAGATCATCCCTTTTATCATAAATTTTAGTTTTAATTTTTCCAGAATCAATGATGATAGTTAGATCAAGAAATGGGCAGTATTTAGAATCATTGTTTGCTTTATTAAGTTTCAGTTCTTGTGGGTAAATGAGGTCGCCATAGTCTAAAAACTGGGGATTGTCAATACAAGCCTTCTTTTGATCATGTTCCTGATTCTGCTGAACAGGAGATTGCTGAGTTGTATCCTGCCTGTGCAGTTACTCGTGCTATGAAAAAGAAGTGTGTTGAAGCTCAGAAAGTTGATGAAAATAACACTGATGATTTTGATTTGTCGGATACATTTATGAGTCAGCTTAGTAATGATGGTATCAAAAGCAAGCCTTTGGAGTTTTTTTATAGTTTATTGGTTCAAGGTGAAGGTTGTTCTATGTCTACATTTAGCAGTGAGCAACATAAAGACCCTGAAATTTCATGTCTTTTCAACAGGGCTGTTGATGAAAGTGAATCTTTTCAGGAACCTGTCATCACTTATTTTACTAAAAATGGTATTATTATGCGTAAATGGAGACCGTCTGATGTATCTGCTGATGCAGAATGGGCAGTAAAGTATCACATTGTAGTACCAAAGGTGTATAGAGCTGAGATATTAAGCATGGCCCATGATACTCCATTATCAGGACACTTAGTTATTAACAAGACTCACTCGTCTGATCTACTCTTGACGACTTTAATGAACGTAACCTTACTATCACATCCAAACTATTACAACAAGGTTACAGATTTCAAAGATAAACACATTTAAAAAGTTTTATAGAAGAAATATATGAAAAAGAAAGGAAATGGGGTACATGTCAAGGAGACAACATCCCAGATCCAGGCTAAAACGACCCAAAACAAAGCATCTAGGGGTCACCGTACGGTCTTCAACACAGTGAGGAACCTCAAACCATATAGCAAGCCCTAAATGGCCCCAAAAGGGTGAAAAAGTGGATAAATCAATGGAAATAAACCACATCCAATAACTAGAAACTAAAATTTTATAAGAAGACACGGACAAGCCAATCACCAACATGAACATTTGGTATCTAAGTATAATGCGACTAGGAACCAGCTTATTACTAAAGGCATTTCTCACCCTCGTTTTTACGGAAATGTTGTTAAAAATGTCAAAAAATGATAAAAAAATCCAGAAAAACTGGGACGTAACTTACATTCTTTACGTAATAGGGGATATTGACCAGATATTCTTCATGATTCCGTTAAATTGGCTTTGGGATCCAATGACCTGAAGATTTTACAATTATACTGGCCTCTCACTGATACTGCTGATGTCTACTGAAATCCATGATGATTCTTTAACAAACCCTTCGGGAAGTTTTGAATTTGATTCTTATTCCGTAGTGCGAGCACTCTTCGACCCATCTTTCTAAATTACGTTTTGTCTATGCTTTCCTTTTCAAGATTGTGGCCTTCGAGTTAGTGGTCTACCTGTATTGGGTTTTATTTGTATGTTTATTATACTTTTGGGAAACGGGATAGAGAAAGGGGAGATTTGGGTACCCATTAACCGCTTTAACCCTACCGCTGGCTGTTGCCAGTGCCGGTACCAAGTCCGGCTATCCCGAGTTCCTATTGTTATCTATGTTTGTCTTTTGTCATTTTATTGTTTTTCTTGTGCAGTTTCCTGGTTGATTGTAACATGTCATTGTGGTGTTTGGCCATTGTGGGTGTTTCCTGTTAACTTACTTTCATGAGTTACGACAAAATTTTTATTTATCTTTATTGGCCTAATCTTAGAAAAGATGTCTCCAATTGCTACAAGTCTTGTCATACATGTCAATTAGTAGGGAAACCAAACCAGGTTATTCCAAAAGCACCTCTTCAGCCAATACCTGCCTTTGCGGAGCCTTTCAGTAGAATAATAATAGATTGTGTTGGTCCTTTACCAAAAACTAAATCTGGTTATCAGTACATGTTGACAATCATGTGTGCATCCACCCTGAAGCTATTCCTTTAAGAAATATAAAGACTTAAACCATATTTAGGGCTTTAACTAAATTCTTTACTTTGTTTGGCCTACCAAAATCTAGTCAATGAGACCAAGGTTCGAACTTTATGTCAGGTATTTTTCAGCAAATATTGTATGAATTAGGCATTAAACAGTACAGATCATCTGCATATCGCCCTGAAAGTCAAGGCGCCTTAGAGCGATTTCATCAAACCTTAAAAAATATGATGCGGACCTATTGTTTTGACACTGAGATAAATTGGGTTGAAGGAATTCTTTTTCCTTTATTTGCTGTAAGAGAAGCAGTCCAGGAGTCATTAGGTTTTAGTTCAGTTTTTGGACATACAGTTAGAGGCCCACTCAAACTTTTAAAAGAGAAAATTTTATCTGATGAAAAAGACCATTTAAATCTCTTAGATTACATTTCAGACTTTCGCAATAAACTTGTAAAAGCTGTGAACTAGCCAATAAAAATCTTAAGTCTAGTCAAGAATCTATGAAAGCTAAGTATGCCACAATTCTGTAAAGCGTAATTTTGACCCTGGTGATAAAGTACTTGTATTACTTCCTGTTCCTGGAAGGCCATTTTAAGCCAGATATTTTGGTCCATATATTGTTGAAAAGAAACTGAGTGATTTAAATTATATTATAAAACACCTGACAGACGTAGTCATAATAGATTGTGCATGTTAATATGATAAAACCTTATATAGATAGAAATAGCACAAATATTGTACATTCTGTAAATAAAGTTAGTGTTGACCCTGACAATTCTAATAATGGACAAAATAAGAAAGTTTTTATAGCTGTCGTGCATGGAGAACAACAAAATAAAAATATGTAATAAAACTAAAATCTAAAAATATATGTACAAGAAAGAAAAGGCCCAAATTTTCGGAGTTAACTCCTTTTACGAGGGTGAAAAAAGAACAGGACATCACCGTGGACCAGAGACACGTCTCACTTCTGTTGTCTCAAACTAAAACCCTGTTATAAGAACATCAAAGACATGGCCTAAATAGAACAAAATGTTTAACATTAGGTGTATACGCGGACATTTCATAATCAATGGATAAATAAATAAACACCAAAAAGACAAACAACACACGATTAGCTAAAATTACAAGAAATTACAAGGACCATTGATAAAAAAATAAATAACAAAAAGACAAACAACGGATGATTAGTTAATACAAAAACAATATCTAATCTACGGTGTTCTGTTTTACATATATTCCCCTTGGACGCACTGTACCGAGGCGAAAGTGCTGTTCAATTATACGTCTATGATCACGACCTCCTTCCACTTAAGTTAGAACAGTGACCTGTAGATCTTGCTGGCTGTGTCCAGGAAGACAAAAATGATTGCCGACTGGGCAGTCTAGTTTATTTTTAACAGAACGTAAATGTTCTGCAAAACGATCACCCAATCGGCGGCTAGTCTCCCCAACATACAGTTTTGAGCACAGCTTACAGATAATCACGTACACTCCATTTTCTGTAATACAGGTAAAACCATTATAAATTGTAAATACATTGTCTTGGCCGCGGACTTCGCTAGTTTCCAATACAAAAGGACAGGTAACACATCTGGCTCTCTTGCATCCTCTTGTTCCCCGATAGTCAGCAATAACTCTTCTTGGTTTTAGTGCACTGCTGGCTAAATGCTCACGGATAGTTTTACCCCTTCTGTATGCCGTAAGGGGAGGGAAAGGAAACACTTCAGCCATCAGGGGATCCTTTTGGACTATTTGCTTAAATTTATTAAGCAAAATGTTTCTGATGACGAAGTTATGGGGATGAAAATTCAGAACCACATCTGACTTTCGTGAAAAGATTGATTCGCTATCTACCACACCGAAGCTGAAAAAATCACAGATTCTTCAAGATTTGGATTCGAAACTTCAACATTTACCAACGATTCAAAAGGACCAGTTGAAGCAGTTACTCCGCGAATATGAACATTTGCTTCCGGACGTTCCAACACGAACTGACAAAATATTTTATGATGTTGATGTTGGTGATTCAGTACCGATTAAACAGCATCAATACCGAGTGAATCGGATCAAACAAAAGTATCTGCATGATGAAATTTAGTATTTGTTTAAAAAATGACTTTATTGAACCAAGCAAAAGTAATTGGAGCTGGCCTTGTATTCTAGTGCAAAAACCTGATGGAACTTATCGTATGAGTACGGACTATAGAAAATTAAACAGTGTTACAAAAAGTGACTCATTTCCAATTCCGCTCATTGATGACTGTATTGATAAAATTGGAAATGCTAAATACATAAAAAAAGACTTTTTTGTAATTTGTTTATTTTCAAGTGAACATGTTAAATTACAATGCGACAGAAACATATAAAGTATAAAATATTATTTTGACAGTGTATATATCTATATCATTCGTTTTTAAATCAACAATATACTTTTATACAACTACTGCCTCCAGAAGTGACCACTTTCTATTACTTTTATTATTCTTTGCAGGGGATAAGTACAATGCAAAATTTTTTTCTATGTTAATATAATATTTTGAATATTCAATTCCCCCTTAACAGAATGTTTTTTCCATCACATCTACATTTATAAATAAAATATTTCAGAATAAGTTAAGTATGATTGATAGTATCATATATCTGTGATTCATTTGTCACACCAAAAATAATTTCTTTTGGGTTAAGAGGAATCGTAATTCCACAGCAATTCAATAAATTTTTTTATACCAATCCAAAAATTTTGCACAAATGAACATTCCCAAAAAATATGTATTAGTTTTTTCTTAGTTTCTGAACAGAAGGTAAAAAGCTCTGTTTTCTTTAGTTCTCATTTATGTAAATAGGAGTTACATGCCAAAATTCTATGAAAGAGTTTCAAACTCTTTCATAGAATTTTGGCATGTAACTCCTATTTACATTAATGAGAACTAAAGAAAACAGAGCTTTTTTGAAGAACAGAATCCCTTGATATCAAAAAAGATGTGGTATATTTTTGTCCACAGTCTTCAATTTCTGTATTTAATTCATATACCCATTTGTGTTGTGCCCTCATGTACAAGTCTCCTCCAGTTAGTTGAAATTGCACTTATCAATCCATAAAATTCCACAAATATCACTTTCAAGTTATATTCATCTTTGAAATCCTCAAAATGTATAAATTGTATTATTTTCTGACATTAAATCATTTATGAAAAACACTTCATTTTCACAAAAAGTATGTTTTATTACCATTTTCCCATCTATTTTTAAATTAGAATTAAGCCATATGGATGGACTCAAAACCTCGTTTGGATTATCCATTATATTGATATTTATTTCTTTGAGTTTGGAAAAATTCTTTTTAACATCCCGCCAGAAAGGATTTAGTTCTTTTGATAAAATTTCAAGTCATTTCTACCACATAAAACCAAGGAATAATATAAATTGCATGGAAATATTTGAAAATCCCATGGGAAATGGTAAAATGCTATGGAAACTTTTTTTACATAGGAATATGAAAGTCTCAAGTTTTTGTTTAAATCAATACTTTATAAATAACTAAATACCGAAGTTACTGTAAATTTAAATTCTGCATATGCGCATTTCGACAACTTACAAAATGTATGTCTCTTCAGTGCGGATAAAATCTAAACGTTTGGAAGACCATAAAATCAAATATGTTTATAAAATTATCTAAAGATATCAAATATAATTTTGTCAAGCCCTGTGACTTCCGCATATTTTGGTTATTCACAATACTCAAAAATGGAGACCAACTTTTGTAAAGGGCACTGATTTCCACAATAAAGCAAAGTGCACCAAGTGATCTCCGACTTTCGTGGTAAAAGCCGTCAAAGCAGAGGCGTCTAATGGCTATGGACGTACAGAGGCGTCTAATGGCTATAGACTGTGTGTCACACACACTTTACAAGGAACATTACAATAGACCTACAATGTACTTTGAGCTAAAATAATGTTCAAATAAAAAAAAATGTCGGTTTCAGAACCTGAAGGAATGTGGGTAAAGAGATTGTATAAGAATTCTCTTATCCGACATGACATCACATTGACAAATCTGGCAAGGGAATTCTAATCGTACATCCAAATATACGATAAGCTATCGATCTGTGTTAAAATTCGATAATCTAAATTTCAATATCAAAACATTCCCTCTCCTAGAATTGATGTATTGTCATATTGATTTTTTGTATAGTAAAAGAACTTTTTCCGGTGACAAACACGAGGCAAAAGTCTCATATAGTGAGTTCTGCTGATGGCCATATCGACACTTATGTATACAGTGTATTTTATCAATGATATTGCCACGAGTTTGACATTCCACTAGTCCACTTAACTCCCTTTAAACTTGACTTTCAAAGATGTCCTTCAAATAAGTTATGACATACAACTTTAGTATAGGTGGAAACGTGTCGTAAAATATTTGTTTTTATTACTGTTGTATTTTCTCCATTCGCTTTCCGGACTTTACATTTGTACAAAAATAACTGTTACCTAGCCATCTTCCTTACTGAAGGGGAGACACAGTTTTCCAGAGTGGGAGAAAAGATCAAACTTTTAAAAAACAGGAAAACTGATGAAAAAATTGAGAAATAGAAAAAAAACATCATGTGGAAAGTGGGAAAAATGAAAATAAAGGTGGAAATTGTGAAAATTGGTAAAAAATGTAGGCAATCGGAGAAAAAAGGTCCCCAAATGTTAAAAATGTAAGAACAGAACCCATTTTACACCCGTCACATATGACTTTTTTCCTTTCTTTATCCAATTCACTATATGGAGTTTATGCAGTTTTGTTCGGTAATATTAAAACACCAGAGTTCTATAATAAACAGTTGGGTTATTGGATGTGGTTTGTTTCCATTGATTTATTCACTTTTTTACCTTTCGGGGCCATTTAGGGCTTACTATATGGTGTGAGGTTCTTCACTGTGTTGAAGACCATATGGTGACCGCTAGATGTTTTGTTTTGGGTCGTTTTAACCTGGATATGGGATGTTGTCTCATTGACATTTACCCCATTTCCTTTCTTTTTCATAGTTAATTTTGTTATGCTGTTTACGTGTTTCAAGGAATAACCTCTCATCACCAGCATTAGAATCAAACAAGTGAAGACCCTAAAAGATGTCTCGCCCGTCCCTGCTTGTCCTCTAAATTGATATGAAATCTAAGTGAACTTATCAGAAAACTAAATGTGCACACTAAACTTTGAAATTACGGTCACTGACAAAAGCCATATAGCTTCCAAAGACCGACCAACATACAAAATATCATTGACCTACCATTTATTCATCATGAGAAAACAGACATGCTCACTAGACCATGAAATTGAGGTCACATGCGTAAGTCATATTACAGACTGTCAAATACTGCCCAAGACCTACCAAAATATTATTGACCTACCACTAATAGATTATTAGAAACTAACATGTTCACTAGACCATGAAATTGAGGTCAAAAACAAAAGTCACCTGCCAGACTGACATGTACTAGCCAAGACCAACCTACATGTACATACCAAATATTATCAACCTACCCCTTCTAGTTATTGAGAAAAGGACTTAAGCAGAGAAACTCAACATGGCCCTTCAACCGTGAAATTGAGGTCAAGGGCAAAAGTTACCTGCCAGACTGACATGTACTACCCAAGATCAACCTACATATCAAATATTGTCAGCCTACCACTTACTAGTTATTGAGAAATGGGCTTAAGCAGAGAAACTTAACATGGCCACTCAATCGTGAAATTTAGGTCAAGGACAAAAGTTACCTGCCAGACTGACATGTACTACCCAAGATCAACCTAACCATCAAATATTATCAACCTACCACTTCTAGTTATTGAGAAATGGATTTAAGCAGAGAAACTTAACGTGGCCACTATACCTTGAAATTGGGGTCAAGGACAAAAGTTACCTGCCAGACTGACATGTACTACCCAAGACAAACCTACAAACCAAATATATTCAACCTACCACTTCTAATTATTGAGAAATGGACTTAAGCAGAGAAACTTAACATGGGCGCCCAACCATGCAACTGAGGTCAAGGTCACATGATCTGATGTCTGTCAGGTAGCACTCGATTAGTTCTACCACTGGACCATATATGATGTTCCTATATCAAAGGGTTTTTCAAAATATCCAGTATTTTTAAGGGTTTAGAATTTTGATAAAAAAAGTAAATTTCTATAAAACAAAATGTGAAATTTTCATGTTGTACATCTCTCAATAAATACATGTATATCTGTAACTTTGGTTATTACAGGATGTCAGATGTTCGGCGGAAAATTGTTTGAGGGATCTTCATTGGTAGGAAACTGTTTCGACTGTAGTTGCGAGAATAATGTATTATCCTGTTGTGGGTAAGTCGTGATATCAAACAGCATGCTCTCTCGTCTTCAGAGAGATAAAATAATTTCAAGTTAAATTGACTTTTTACCAAATAATTTTGATAAAACTATGCTTATTTTGTCATTTTCAGAGTCAATTTTCAGGAACAGCATGTACTTTATAGTAACATTGTCAAATACAGTTTGGTTAGTTATTCAAATGAATATAAAAATCTTAGTGGGGTAAGAATAAGTGTCCCAGAAGATCAATGTTAAAGTTAAGTTACCATGGTAACAAGGTCATTTCCGTAAAAACTATAAATCTATGTAGTTACCATTTACGTGCCCCTAGATGTCAATACTGATCTATACATCTATACATCTTAAAGAATACGTTCAACATGTTATAACCTTGGAATGATTCCAATGCATTGTCTTCAAGGTCACTTAAAATCGACTTTTTAATTGATCATTTTTAAAAGCTCAATTTTCAGTTCAGTTTGAAAATAATTATTTCAAGGTTATCGTCCGATGACCCCTTTTTACGCGGACCAGAAATGACGCATACTATTTTATTTGTGACGTGCATTTCTTCTACGTAAGTGATGACGTCATTAATTATCTTATTTTCTTTTATTTTACGAAAGGATATGGAGTAAATGAACCATAACACATATGTTAACTCCAACTGCAATAATTTTAATGAGTTGTATGGCCATTTCGGAAATTTATTCCTCATCTTATTATAATAGATTGCAAAAGTTAAATGATCATTACAGTAATATCTGTCAAAATAGCAGATATGCTACTTTACTGAATTTAACACAAAATTTACGGTTTTCCGTAACACCAAAAACCCACTATTCGTAAAACATTAAGAAAATACCAATTAGGGCGTTGATAGACAAACGAAATTGTCCCTGCTGCTCTCATTAATATATTTTGTTGAAATTCAATAACCCTTCATAGAAACTTGTCGAGTATTTGAAAGAAATTTAATGTAGAAGTAGAGTCTTATATATTTGTTTTGAACAAACATACAAGTTTTAGTGCCATGTTTGGTATACGTACATGGTAAGTATTCTGATTTTGTACATTCAGTGGTAAAACAAATTTATATTTCAACAATAATACAATATTTTGGAATGGTAACTGTCACAAATCGCAGAGAAGCAATGAAAAAATAAATTTTATTGAAGACCTCAACCCCAATATGAAATGTTCGCTATAACTGATTGCCTGCTAGCAATAGAACACCATTTGGTAAGATCGGGGTAAAATGGTACGATGATTTTAAGTTTTCAAACAAAAACTTAACCACGATCTATAATATTTGTATGCAAATATCGCCATTGGCCATTATATTTTAAGAGAATCTATATAGTTTATCAATTTTAAGTGAGAATGAGTCTAACAGCATTTTCCTAAGTGCATCATTTCAGGTCCTTTTGATAGCGGTGATCAGGATTCAGTATAATTCGTAAAAGGGTCTGTATTTTGTTTCTTCGTAATGTTTTTATGCATATTGATTTAAATGTTGTATTAAACATTTTACCCTCGGGTAAGATTTCAATGACACTCTGACTCGGCAAGTCTCGTCAGAGAAATATTGAAACATCACTCGGCAATCCTCTTCAGAGAAATATTGAAATCTTACTCTTGTATGTCTAATGATATTTCTCTATCTTGCACTTTCATCGGCGTTAGATTCATATATTCTTTCATCAGAGTGAAGGTGAAATGGTGACAGCGTCAATTTTTATTTTGTGTTTCAGAACAAGACCAATACTTACTTCTGATAACCCTGATTGTGTGATAGTACCAGCCGGACCCTGTTCCCAAAAGGCGGTACAACGTGACGATAATAGTACACCATGTAACACTGAGATTTCAGCAATTATGGATGGTCCTTTTGTCCTTAATTGTTCTTTAGAAGTGTGAAGATTTCAGTTCTAATTCTAACTGATATAAATAAAAAAAAATGACATGAAAATCTACTGCATTATCTACATTTTGTTATGTCAAAATCGCTGGGTTCATGGCTCTGATGGTGAAATGTCAGCCCATTGGCCCAGTACATCTTTGTTGGTCCAGAAACTGATTATTTGAAAATCTCAATTTTCTTAAGCATAGAAATTCAACAAAGCTGAGGAGTATTTCCTGTTCTTAGATATATTGGCTTTTGCATAGGTCCAATGGCAATATAAAAAGTGTAGGTAATCTGTCAAGTCCAGGATGCAGTTCGGTGAATGTGATGAATATATTGAATGGAAGCCAACGCAGACCACGTAGTCATGGACATAGGCACTATACTGCCCCAAGTCTGCATGACATTTCAATTAATGGCCTTCTTCCGTTCATGACCATTCCTCTGGGTATTTATCACATTCGTACCAAACTGAATTCCCTGCCACTATCAAAACTTCATTCCTTCTACAAAACATGCTTAGCATCATCCGTAACTGATAGCCATTCTCTAGAATTAAAATTAACAGCAATTGTTTTGGATATATCTAACCACCGACTGTTCAAACCTGATAACCGAACATTTATCAAAATTCAATTCTTTAAATTGATGGATGCAGTTGAAGACTAGGAAGTGGGCAAAGAAAGAGTAAGAGGACGTTGAGATATTGTCCGACTGGACCAGGTCCATAAAGTCATAAATTGTAAATCGCATTCGGTGCTTAAAAACAGCAATGATACCAGAAATCCCAGTATATTTGAAGATCCCCTTTTAGTAAGAACTCTGTCCAACCTCCATGAAAATTACGTCATTGTCCCTGCAGACAAAGCTTTTAACAACATACTGTTTGTGTGTAAGAAATACTATCTCGACTGCCTTGTGACGGAGATGGGCATCCCTACCTATACCCTACTATAATATCGAGGGATGAGATTGTAAAAAATCACACTTCAGTTTTAGCATCATTTGGCATTAAAACTAATGATGAAAACAATCAACTCCATTACATCTACTGGGTACCTAAACTTCATAAGAATCCATACAAACAGAGATTCATTGCCGGGTCTTCCAGATGCACCACTTAACCTTTTTCACAGCTCCTCATTACGTTGTTGACCGCGGTCAGAGATGGCCTGAAAAGATACTGTAATAAAGCTTAATCCACAAGCGATGTAAATGAAATGTGGATTCTTAGAAATTCAAAAGATCTCCTTGAACAGCTATCCTCAACCAGTCTTACCCATTGCCATAGCATTCAAACCTTTGACTTTTCTACTCTTTATAAAACCCTGCCACACAATAAACTTAAAACAGTAATTCCAGATTTAATACATCAGTGTTTCTGCACTAAAAATGGAGATTGCAAATACACCTATCTTGTTATAGGGAAAGACAAGACATATTTTGTTAAGAACCACACTGATCCAAACAAGAAGTACACCGAGACTGACGTAATCAAAATGTTAGAATTTTTGATCGACAATACTTTTGTCGAATTCGGAGGTCGTGTTTTCCAACAGACAATAGGGATTCCTATGGGAACTAACTGTGCGCCACTTTTAGTTGACATTTTCCTTTACTCGTTCAAGGCCAAGTTTTTACAAGGTCTTATTCAAAGAAAACAAAAATAATTAACCCAGTCCTTAAATTTCAGCTTCCGCTACATAGACGATGTACTTTCTCTTAGTAATCCTAAATTTAAGGAGTATTAACATCAGATCTATCACAATGAGCTTGAAATTAAAGAAACAACTGAAACACCTACTTCAGCTTCGTACCTACATCTGTTATTGTATATTGACGAAGATGGACGTTTGAAGTCTAAGCTGTATGATAAGCGTGGTGATTTTAATTTCCCAATTGTGAACTTTCCCTTTCTTAGCAGCAATATACCTACCTCTCCAGCCTATGGAGTGTGCATTTCACAGTTGATTCGTTACTGTACAGTGTGTAGTTTATACAGTGATTTTTTGAACAGAGCAACGACACTGTCCCAAAAGCTGCTTAGTCAGGGATTTGTTCAACCTATGTTAATTTCATTCCTCAAGAAATTCTATGGCCGTCACCATAACATCATCGAAAGATATGACGTGTCAGTATCCCAAATGAAAGTGGACATTTTCAGCTAGATTCACGTCTTCACGGATTTGACTACCGAATTTGACATTTTCCTAGATTGACCTACTCACAGTGTGACGGGTGCTGTTAACAGAGCAGGACATTTACCCTTCCGGAGCACCTGATGTCACTCTCAGTTTCACTGGAGTTCACACTGTGAGTGCTTTGTTTTGAATGTTGTGATTTCTGTTTCTGTGCTTTGTGTCTGTCTACCGTCGTTGTTTTGTGTCTGGCGTCTTTGTTTTCTGTGTTCTCGTTTTGGCCATGGCTTTGGACGTCGATTTTTGTAAATTTCACTGCTTTGTTCCTTCGGTATTCTACTGCCGTTGTTCCATTGGTTATTTGCTCTCTGTAAGTTGATTTGATATGCTTTTATTATTTGTCTTCCAAATGTGTGATTTTATCTGCACTGAAGAGACAAATGCTGTCGAAATGGCCATTTACAGACCTAAAGTTTACTGTAACAAATCGTGCTCTGTAAATGACCTGTCGCTTCCTATATATCTTAGCGTTTTGATATTGACTCATCATCAAATAAGGATCTCATATCAAGGAAAGAGACACCATTACCCGCATATCACCATAATGATGACTTTTGTTATTTAAATGCACAAGGCACAAGATTGAAATTAAGCACAGATTCAAATATGTGTAACTTAATACTTAATTAAAAGTGCAAGACAAATATATGAGTTTTTTTTGTTTTGTTTTGTTTTATTTTTTTAATTAAATTTAATTTTTTGTTTTTTTTATAATTATTAATAAATTAAGAGAAATACAAGATTTTGTCCTAATTTTACAAGTTAATATTTCCTTGGAATTATCATTAAACTGGCGATTTTATCAAATGATTTTGTTTTCAATTGCTCCAAATTATTGTTCCCTACAGTCATTGCATGGAAGATCTAACAACACCTCATTTTACTTTCTGTTGTGATAGTTCATTCGAAATCCTCGGATCAAGCTTAACGTCTTCAAGATCTTGTACACTGGATTCTGATTGGTTGATGTCAGAGGTCATAGAACTGAAAGTGAAATGGGATGTTGTTAGATCTACCATGCAGTGACTATAAAGAACAATTAGTAGATATTATTTCAATTAGATTGTAATTGCTCTGATTTGCATTGAATTGACTTCGAGACGTAAAGGAACAATACTTGTGTCTCCAGAAAATAAACAAAGAAAGGATATGGAGTAAATGCACATTAGATAAAGTCTTTATAAATATAAGCTAGGACAACGCTTTTGTTCTTCATCTTATTTCAAATATCTCATTGGCTTATAAACTTTCTAAGATAAGAAATTGCCGTCACGCTAACAACGTGACCATATAAAAACTTAACGCCCTTACTTTTCCACAGAAGAGAGAAGTACAACAACATCAGCGCTAACAAAATGTAATCAACTTTAAATTTGGGTGATTGTCGGGCAATGTAAAATCTAAAATTACATGTATGATCTTGGAAGAATTAAATATTGCTGACATTAGTTGGACTTGCATTTCTTCCAAAAAATGGACCGTCTTTACATCAGACGGCCACCACCCACAAAACTCGTAATTGAACAACAACAGACATCATGGATTACAAACCTATAAACTTTACCATCATCATTTTCCAACACAATAGACAGTACAACTAAAAAGTATTTTTTTATATAACACTATCCTGAGTTTCTATCGTGATTTACGTTTGTGTCTTGTCTTTCGTTTGTGTTTTTCTTGTGCAGTTTGCTTATGGATTGTGTCATGTTATTGTAATTTTCGGTCATACATGTAGTAGGTGTTATCTTCTGTTTGTAATTTCCAATTGTGATATTTTTTTTGCCATTTCAAAATGTTATTGACCACCTGTCGATAGTGCCCATATTGCATGATGTTATTAATTATTCTATTTTATTAATTTTCTTACAACTGACTCAATGAATTGACCCGTGGTTGTTAATATAATGTGATTGTCTCCTAGTCCTTTGTCTAGCAACCGATGACAGCGATCGTAAGAACACTACTTTGTCAGTTGTTTGAATGCTTGATGAAGCTCCCGCATCAATGTGTAATGAGAAACACGGACAAAGCATTATCCTGGTCAAGCCGAAGCAGGTGGCCATCTCGATCTTGTCATTTGGTATTAGCAAAGCTCATTGTTCAAGGCCTCATGGTATCTTCAAGATGTGGATCAAAAACAAAAGCGTTGATCAACAGTTTTAACATATGTTTGTAAAAACTTTGTCTCATGTGCATTTACTCCATATCTTCTCCTCTGAAACTAATTGACCAATTGCAACCAAACTTGGTCACAATAGTCCATGGGTAGTCCCCTGCAAAACCGCGCTATATTCAAGATGGCCGCTAGCGGGGAACATAGTTTTAACATTGGACCCTACTGGTTGTGTACCAATTATCGCCATTTTCACACTGTGATTTTTCATTTGATCTTCTTAAACTCGGACAAAACTTTTAATGCGTTACATTTTAAAAATTTCCCAAGTAATACGTTAACCAATCATGTTCATTTTTAGTTTCATTGCACATGCGCAGTAATATAGTCATTTTAAAAAGTGTTGGTTTTCTCGTCAAATTTTGCTGATTTGTGTACCAGTTATCGCCAGTTTCAAAATATGCACCAGCTTTTTATCAAATTGTTAAATATACACTTTAATCCACTGAAGTACTCCAAAAAGGGATTCATTAAAAGGGAAAAAAGAATGAAAGGTCAGCCGATGCGATTTTCAAACTAAAAGTAGCATGATTTTTATCAATGCCAAATTCGCTCTATTTTGTTCACGATTACCAGAAAATAGAAGACTTTACAGCCTCAATTCATCTTGATTTTAACTATTTGAAGAGAAAGCAACACAGTAAGCATGTATTTCCGGAAAATATAGCTGACACCCCAAGTTCTCTTTTACGGCATCATATGTAAAAAATCTATTTTTAGCTAATCATCATACATGACCCCCACATAGCAATTTATATTTTAAAGGGACTCCCAAGTGATTTTATCTCAGATTTCACTGATTTCAAAAATTTCTTCCAGGAATGTATTTTTAGGATATTGTTGTCACTTCCGTGCAAAGCCGTGTAACAAAAGTCACGCGAGATCTCGTAGCACGTGAAAATTGGCGATAACTGGTACACGGCGATAACTGGTACTCGACCAGTATAGAAAAAATATTCAAAGATCTTCTCCTCTGAAACTGCTGAGCCAATTGGAACCAAACTTGGTCACAATAGTCCTTGGGTAGTCAAATGAAAAAAAAAAACAGTTTTTCAGGTCTGCGCTTTATTCAAGATAGCCGCAGTGGGGAACATATTTTTAACATTGGACCCAATGGAAACAAATGTTAATATTCTCTCCTCTGCAGCCACTTAGTCAGTTGAAACCAAACTTGACCACAATAGTCAGTAGTATATGAGCACAGTTCACCGCGCATTTGAGGTGGTGGTGCTGTGGTGGTGCCGGAAGTGACGTCACCGGAAGTGACGTAGACCGGAAATGACGTGACGGAAGTCACGTGACCGGAAGCGGAAGTCACGTGACCGGATGTAGACGTGTTTATGATGCGCATGCGCAACCGGAAGTGGCTCTTTTTGAGGCCCTAGTCGGGCCTATTGACCGGAAATGACGTGTTGGAACAACACGTGACCCTGCAAGGGTCACGGTTGACCTAAGTCCATGACGCATGCCGACCGGAAGTGGGCGTAGCCCCATGTGTCAACCGGAAGTGGTCTTAATTGAGGCCCTAGTCGGGCCTATTGATAGGAAATGACGTGTTCAAAGAGTGCAAGACCCCGCAGGGGTCTCGTGTGACCTTACTATTATGTACATGCGCGACCGGAAGTGGGCGTAGCCCCAGGTATACACCGGAAGTGGGTAAGTAGCCATGTTAACCGGAAATGACGTGTTGGAACAACACGTGACCCCGCAGGGGTGTTGTTTCACCTTAGTATAGACCGGAAGTCGGGTATTTTCTTTCATTATCTTCCCATTTTGTATGTTGATACAATGTTCTTTGTATTTTCTTCTCTTTTCATTCATTTTCTCCCTCGTATCACCGTTTTTATTGTTGGTATACCTTTTCAGCCCATTTTTAGTATTGTTCTTTGTATTTCCTTTTTTTTCATCCAATGTCTAGACTAATACCCTTTTTTAAATGTTTTGATAGTATTTTCTCTCTTTTTTATCCAATTCTTAAAGTGATTTCCTTTTTCCCGCCCAAGATCTATAGTGTCGTCTGCTATTGCCATTTTTTTTTCTTGCTTTACTAATTATCTCCCTTTTTCATCCAATTCTTAGAGTGATTTCCCTTTTCCCGCCTTTTTTAATCCTGTCGTCTGCTATAGCCAATTCACTATGGTGTCCCCCTTTTCTACCTAATTATATCTCCCTTTTTCATCCAATTCTTAAAGTGATTTCCCTTTTCCCGCCTAATTCCTATAGTGTCGTCTAATATTTTTAGATGTCCCTCCCTTTCTCATCCAATTCTTAGAGTGATTTCCCTTTTGCCGCCATATTTCTATACTGTCGTCTGCAATTTTTAGATCCATTTTTGATTGAAATCAGTTATTTCCCTTTTCCCGCCCTTTTTTATTGTTTTGCCTATTTTTAGATTTCCCGCCAAATTATCTCCCTTTTTCTGTTGCCATGGTAATATCCCTCCCATTTCCCCCTCCTTTTCACCTTTGTATCTATTTTATATAAGTTTTGAGACGTTCCCCATGTATTTCAACCATTTTGAGATGTTCCCGCCATTTTGTCCGCCATCTTGACCGGAAGTGCGGACGTGAGAGAAGACACCCCCTGAATTGACCAATCAGGAATTTTGTACATGCTCAATCCACCTGCGCAGAAAAACTGCAAACCGGAAGTGCGGACCTGAGCGAAGACACCCGGTGTCTTCTATCACGTCCGCGTCCAAAGTATATATACTGTGTACTAGAGCTCAGTATCGTTCTGCCCATTGGAAGGAACAGTCACCATGTTCTCCTGCGAGACGTGTGCAAAGCAGTTCACTGAGAAGAGAAACCTGTTACGTCATATGAAGAGCCACCTAGCGGACCAAGATGCCTATACCTGTGACGAGTGTGGGAAAGACTTTGCCAGGAAGGATGCCCGAGATAGGCATCAGAAGACCCACCAGCAAGAAGGGCAGAAGTCGGCGCAGACCTACAGCTGCAGTGTGTGTGACCAGGTGTTCACCAGACCAGATTCCAGAAGAAGACATGAAGCGGTCCACAGCTACGACATGACCTGTGAAGTATGTGGCCAATACTTCAACAGACTGGACAACCTGGCACGTCACCGTGCCCTGCATGACAGACCCGATGCCAAGGAGAGACCACCGATGAAGAGACCAGGTGTACCAGTGCTTTAACCTGTGGTGAAGCAGACCAGAACAGAGTCACCTCCACCCATGGAGAGTCCAGCTGAACCAGTAGAGTTGCCGGAAGATCCAGAGACCAGGACCCTGTACCTGAGACATTGGAGGTCCATCCGGACAGAAGAGGCGACCGGTAACCGTGTCCAGGACCGGTACAACTTCACACTGAACCAGTTATCGGACTCAACCTTTGACGAGATGGTGCGGTACCTGGCAAGCCAGCAGACCACAGCGGTGAAGATAAACCTGTCTTTTGGTTTTATCCTGAGACACGTAGAGACTGGAGAGCTGCGCTACTACCATCCTAGCCAGAACAACGCCAGGTTTTTTGAGACGCCACATCTCATCAGAACAGCCGAAGATTTGGAGAAGTTCATCGAAGAGCTGAGCAGACACGATGTCCTAGAGTATGTGCGGCAACAGAGACCAGATACCAAATGGGTAGTCCACCTGCTGACCAACGTGACCTTCTATGTCAACAAGCTGATCCAGCATCCTATTGGTGCCAGAGTGGTTTTGCCAGATTACCTGTACCTGAACAGAGGAGTAGCAGCCTTAGTTCGTGGATCCCATGGTACGTATGAGGATGACCTGTGTTTTTTCAGGTGTTTGGCCGTACACAGAGGTGCTGCAGTAAGAGATGTCGAGACTCCAGCCAAGACGTACTACAGAGACTACATAGAAAACAGACAGATGGCTGCTGCAGAGTTCCAGGGTGTGTGTTTGGACGATTTGGTGGTGTTGGAGCAGTTGTTCCAGGTCAACGTGTTTGT
>MJUU01030428.1:11638-26884 GCA_002080025.1 Modiolus philippinarum
TAAATTCACAGTAACTTCGGTATTTAGTTATTTGTTACCACTGGGTCGATGCCACTGCTGGTGGACTGTTAGTCCCCGAGGGTATTCACCAGCCCAGTAGTCAGTACTTCGGTGCTGACCCGAAAGCCGATTATATTTGGAACCTTACAATATCTAAATTTTTGTAAATTTTGTTGAAAACTAAGGAGTATCTCCCTCATGCAAAGCTCTGTCCTTAGCTGATTTTGGCTTTATATTTAGATCATATTGGTTATTTGTTCTCTATCAGTTTTTACATATCTTTGAGTTTATGGTCTTCCAAACGTTTAGATTTTATCTGCACTGAAGAGACATAAGTTGTCGAAATGCGCATATGCAGAAATTAAATTCACAGTAACTTCGGTATTTAGTTATGTTACCACTGGGTCGATGCCAGTGCTGGTGGACTGTTAGTCCCCGAGGGTATTCACCAGCCCAGTAGTCAGTACTTCGGTGCTGACCCGAAAGCCGATTATATTTGGAACCTTACAATATCTAAATTTTTGTAAATTTTGTTGAAAACTAAGGAGTATCTCCCTCATGCAAAGCTCTGTCCTTAGCTGATTTTGGCTTTATATTTAGATCATATTGGTTATTTGTTCTCTATCAGTTTTTACATATCTTTGAGTTTATGGTCTTCCAAACGTTTAGATTTTATCTGCACCGAAGAGACATAAGTTGTCGAAATGTGCATATGCAGAAATTAAATTCACAGTAACTTCGGTATTTAGTTATCTCTACTATCATTTCAGATGCTCTTGAAAAAAGGGATTGAAAGGGCACTTAGTGCTTCTAGCAGAGATGGTGAAGCCCAACCCTGCAACCAGAGAAAATACATACATGACCCCTTACTTTCGATCAGCCATGACTACCCTCACCCAATCATCTATACTCGAATTTGAGATTGCCTTCATGACGGAGAAGGTCAAGAAAAACATGCGGGAAGGGAGAGGGTGGACGTTCGGACACATCGAGAAGCTCGATATCCATCTCAACCAATTTAAGCCACTCAAGGGGCTCCTTCATACCAACCCCATCGGCTCTCGCGATCATCAATGTGAAAAATGAAGATGATCGCTGCTTCCAGTGGGAGGTGCTGGCGGTCCTTCATCAGGATGAGGTAGATAGCAATCATGCCCACCGCGCAGCTCATTACAAGAAATAGGAGGATTAGCTAAAATTTGAAGGCTCAGGGCGATCAATAAATTTGAGAGGCAGAAACCTACCATCAACGTCAACGTCTCTGGATTCGATGGCATAAAGAATGGTGAAGATGAGGAAGAGGATCTTTAAATCTATCTCCTCAGGATATCCAAGAATACCCCTTACCCACGTAGATATCCTATTCCTGACTCGCGAAGGTGAGCAGCATTACTGTTGAATCAAGAACTTATCACACCTTCTAACTTCTCAGGTCAAAAATCATGATGGGCAAGCTTACTTTTGCCATTTTACCAAGTAGAAACATCTCGACGAGCATATGAAAAATTGCAACGAAAAGGATGCTGTCAGGATCGAAATGCCAGAAGAAGGCGCACCAAATCCTTCCGCAACCACAAATCGATGAAAGTCCCATTCGTTATATATGCGGACTTTAACCCTGCCACTGGCTTTTGTTAGTGCCGGTACCAAGTCCGGCTGTTCTGAGTTCCCATCGTTGTTAACGTTTGTCTTTTGTTTTATTTGTGTTTTTCTGTGTAGTTCTCTAGCATATTGTGGCATGTAATTATAATTATCAGCCATTGTAGGTGTTTCCTGTTGTCCCTTTTATTTCATTTGAATGCTTCACGGAGAAGCTCAACACCAGCCAGTCGGATCCATCGCACTTCTACACGAATTCTTACCAACTACAGCGACCATCGGGCTTCTGCTATCACGTGAAGTACGCTCATGGTGATTACAAGGATCCATTTGTCTACTGCAGGGAGGATGCTGCCAGGAAATTCATGCAATGCATAGAAGAGAACGTACGGACAATCGGTAAGATATACAAGGAGACCAAGCCCTTTGTATTGACCGACGGGGACAATAAGAGCTTTGAAGAAAGCACACACTGCCACATTTGCGGGGATGAATTGCAACTTATCGGAAAATATCGCGACGCGGAACACAACCATTCCAGCTCCATCGTCTTTTACAATTTGAGCGGGTATGATGTCCACATATTCGTAAAGGATTTTGGATTCATTGAGGGAAAGATCGACTGCACCCCTAATACCGATGAGAATATACATTATCAGCTTCTCCAAGCAGGTGGATAAAAATCTGAAATGAGATTCGTCGACCTATGCAGATTTATGACGAACAAGCTTGAAGATCTAGCCCAGAACCTCATCCCGACCAATTCAAGACCGTGAAAGCAAGATTTTGCGATCGTGACGAGCTGATGATCCGTAAAGGGGTACTTTCCTACGATTATATGGATGGGCCGGCCAAACTGAAAGACTCAGCTCCCACCCAAAGAAGCCTTCTTCGGCGCGCTTTACGATGAGAATATCACCGAGGAAGACTATGTGCGCGCTCTGAGAGTCTGGGAGGCCTTCGAGTGCAAGACCTTACGCGATTACCATGACCTTCACCTAGAAATCCGACGTCTTGCTGCTGGACGACATCATGAAAAAGTTCAAGAACATCTGCCAAACTAACTATAGATTTGATCCTACCAGCTACCATACATCGCCCGGATCGTTCTACGACGAAACCACTAGAGATTGGAGCTTCTTTCGGATCCAGATATGCTAATTATGTTTGAGCAGGCGACCAGGGAAGGGTTGGCCATGATCCCTCATTGCCGTGCTCAGGCCAACAACCCCTACATGGAGAACAACGATAGCTCCGAGCCCACCAAGTATCTCGCCTACCTCGATGCCAATAATCTTTACGGGTGGGCGATGTCGCAGCCTCTTCCCACGGGGGCTGAATGGGCGGAACCAGAGAGAGGAGATCGACGAGATTCTCAGATATCCCGACGAAAACAAATATGGCGCCATGGTAGAATGTGATCTCGAATATCCGCAGGATCTTTACAACGCCCATAATGATTATCCTCTTACGCCCGAGAACGTGGAAATTAGCAAGGTGTGAAAGCTAGTGCCTCATCAAGCGTGAAAAATATACGCTCCACTATCGAAATCTCAAGATGTATTTGAAGATGGGTATGAAGCTTAAGTAATGCCGTCGGATCATCAGGTTCAAGCAATTCCCATGGCTCCAGAACTACGTTGTTCTGAATATCGCTCTTCGCGCTAAGGCCAAGGCCGACTCCGAAAAGGATTTTTTTCAAGCTGGTCAACTCAGTCTTTGGAAAGACCATGGAGAATATCCGGAAGCGCGTAGACGTCAGGCTGGTCACCACAGAGAAGCAGGCCATAAAGCTCGTGACCACGCCCAACTTCGATCGTCGAGAGGTCTTCACTAAGAATCTAGTAGTTGTCCACATGAAGAAGACCAAGCTGACATTTGATAAGCCGATCTACCTGGGAGCCTGCATCTTGGATATTTCGAAGCTTCTCATGTACGATTTCCATGCACTGTGGATTCATGAGGAAGCTGTACTGCAACAAAGTCCGGCTTCTCTTCACCGACACAGACAGTCTGGCCTATGAGAATAAGAACGATGATTTCTAAGAGGATATCGCTCCGCACGTCGAGGCCAAATTCGATACGACCAACTACCCCATTGAGCATCTCTTGGGCATCACAAGACAAGAGTAAGAAAGTTCTCGGGGTATTCAAGGACGAGTTCGGCGGCAAGATAATGGCCGATTTCCTGAGGCTTCGGACGAAAATATACGTCTTCAAGATTGATGACGGTCAGGCCACCAAGAAGGCGAAGGGCGTCACAAAGAGTGTCATCGGACGCAGCAGCGTCTTTGAAGATTACAAACGATGCCTCGAGACTCAGCAGGAGGTCCACCGACCGATGAGTCCTCCGCAGCCATCTCCATCAGATTTACAAGATCGCGCTCTCTGCCTAAGACGACAAGCGTCACATCCTCTCCGAAGGTATTAGCACCCTCGCCCATGGACACCATCGAATCGCTGAAGCCCGCAGTTGAGGTACTTTGTAGGTTCTGGCAGGTGCGGATGCCCATTCCTCCTCCTCCGCACTTAGTAGGCTCTGACGGGTGCGGATGCCCATTCCCCTTCCTCCAGACTGACTGGTGTGAATATCCATACCTAGAAAAATAGGCAGCATACGATCCCACGGCGTCAGCTCAGGATATAAATATATGGCAAAAGTATACGTAGACGCAATCCTGCGAGCTTCGTCAGACATAGCAATGGAAGGCAGGAATATGCAAATGAATATTATCAGATGGATCTCTATGAGAAGCGATACGACCTCAGAACCTGGCTCGAGCAGAAGGCTAAAAAACGAGCACCTTATATGCAGAAGGTTCAAAAGATGCAGAAATTTATCGAGGCGTATCGCAGAAATCTGCATGACTTTTGTACCGAATTTGCGTCGAGATCTAAATAAATGAGCAGCATAAGAGTGCACGGCACCCACCTACCCCATAAGCTCTACTCGAATCTTGAGCTGGAGGAGCTGCCAAGGCCCTGGGAATCCCTGGAATCAGAGGTGTATTCATGCGCAATACCCTACCACCCACGCCACCTTCATCGAATGTGGCATCCTGAATCACGACGATGGCGATGTCCCTGGCACGCACTGGACGTGCTGGCACAAGCGTGAAGGACTCAAAATTTTCTTTGATCCTTACGGCCTACCCCACCAAATGAAATCGTCCACTATCTGAGACCGGAGATTCGATATAATACCGATGAGCTTCAGCGTCGTGGCGATGTGGTCTGAGGACACTTTTGCTTGCACGTATTGATGCATCATTCCTGAGTGCCCCCTTCTTATCTGCCTTTTTGGATGCCCATGGAGAGCATCCGGAAAGTCCTGATTACTCCAAGTCGGACTCTTTCATCCAAGAATAGAAGGATTTTGGATATTTTCCACTTTACTTAGGCCTTCTTCACGCCACCCTTAGTCCGCCGCCGCAAGACTTTCTCGATGCAAAAGACGTCTTGATCAGTGCTCTGCAGCTCGGGCTCGTAGGATCCCTTGATCTCCTCACCGTTGAAATCCTTGAGGAGATAAGTTAGCGGCTGCGTCGCTAGGGCCTGAAAGATGGTGAAGACTTCCTCCGTCCAGTGAGGAGTATATCCCTTCCTGAAAGCGCCCATCAGCGTTCGAACGCACGCCCCTCAGCGTCGGATTGAAGGCGCGCCCCTAAGCGCGAGCTATAGCGCACTGATATGTATATGCGAAGCTGACTCCGTGAGATCGTATGCTGCCTCTTCAAATAGGTATGGACATTCGAACCCGTCAGTCTGCAAAGTGTGGAGGAGGGGGATATGGGCATCCGCACCAGTCAGAGCCTACTAAGTGCCTCACTTGTGGGCTTCAGCGATTCGATAGTGTCCGTGGGCAAGGATGCCAATGTCGTCGGGGAGAATGTGACGCTTGTCGTCTTTAGCAGAGAGCACGATCTTGTTGATCTCGGCGAAGATCTAATGAAGATTTGCTGCGGAGGATGCGCATTGGTTGGTGGACCTCCTGTGGAGTCTCGAGGCATCGCTTGTAATCCTCGAAGGCAATGCTGCGCTCGACGACGCTCTTGGTGACGCCCTTCGCCTTCTTGGTGGCCTGACTGTCATCAATCTTGAAGACGTATATTTTCGTCCGAAGCCTCAGGAAATCGGTCATGATTTTGCCGCCGCACTCGTCCTGAATATCCCAAGGACATACTTATTCTTGATGACGATGATGATGATTGAGGCTACCCACCTGGGGTATTGCGCCCTTTGTTCTTCCGTCCAACTATATAGTTGATGCTTTCCCCTCTTCTCATGTTCTCCAACAATCGGGCTTTTTAAGGGCCACCAGTTGACCAACTACTCCAGACCGCTTCATCGAAGATATGGTCATCAACTGGGTTGCTGTGTAGAAGGATGACTGATTAACTGGAGTGTCCAAGTATGTCTCCAGAGGTATTGCTCCAAGTCGTCGAGCGATCGGGTTTCCAGGTGACAACGATGTCGCTGTCTAAATTGCCCCCGGTTGATAGGAATGTCCATATCTTATCCAAAACTTGGTAGCAGCATTGGCACATTGACATTGGTTCATGTGTCTAACATAAGTTGTCACAGGAGATCCTTATATCCAATATCCAATATGACAGAGAACGCGGAGCTGGTCCAAACACGTGTACACATAAGGAGTGATTACGTGATCTTATTCTTGCCGGTTGGGATGCCAGAGGGATGCTCGATGGGATAGTTGGACGTATCGACTTATTCCCTCGACGTGCAGAGCGAAAGAAATCGTCGGTCTGAATCTCATACGCCAAGCTGTCTTTGTCGGTGAAGAGAAGCCGACATAAGAAACTTCGAAATATCCAGGATGCTTGGCTCCCAGGTAGATCGGCTTATCAAATTTCAGCTTAGTCTTCTTCATGTGGACGACTACCAGATTCTCAGTGAAGACCACTCGCCGATCGAAGTCGGCCTTGGCCACGAGCTTCAGGGCCTGCTTCTCGGTGGTGACCAGCCTGACGTCTACGCGCTTCCGGATATTCTCCATGGTCTTTCCAAAGTCTGCGTTGCCCATCAGCTTGAAAAAATCCTTTTCGGAGTCGGTCTTGGCCTTGGCCAGAGCAGCGGTATTCAGAACAACGTAGTGCTTTAGCCATTGGGATTGCTTGAACCTGATAATCCGACGGCATTTACCCTCATACCCATCTCCAAATACATCTTGAGATTTCGATAGTTGAGCGTATACTTTTCACGCTTGCATGAGGCACTAGCTTTCGCACCTAGGTAATTTCCGTGTTTCCGGGGGCAAGAGGATAATCATTATGGGCGTCGTGAAAATCTTGCGGATATTCGGGATCACATTCTACCATGGCGCCATATTTGTGGTCGTCGGTATAGCTGAAAATCTCGTCGATCTCCTCTGGTTCCGCCCATTCAAAGTCCCCCGTAGGATGAGGATGCGACATCGCCCACCCGTAAATATTATATGCATCGAGGAAGGTGAGATATTTGGTGGGCTCGGAGCTATCGTAGCTCTCCATGTAGAAGTTATGGCCTGAGCATGGCGATGAGAGATCATAGCCACCCCTCCACTAGTCGCAAGCGCAAACATCATAGCATATCTGGACCGGAAAGAAGCTCCAATCTTTGCCCAGTGGTTTTGAAGGAGGCGTCGTAGGACAGTCCGGGTGATATGTAGTACATGTAGTTGGCAGGACCAATCCCACAGCACGTCTAGAAGATGTTCCTGAAATTTTCCACGATGTCTGGCAACAGCAAGACGTCGGTTTCTAGGTAAAGGTCGTGATGATCGCGTAAAGTCTTGCGCTCGAAGGCCTCCAAACGCTCTGGGCGTGCGTGTAGTCATCGTCGGTGATATGCTTATCGTAAAACGTGGTGAAGAAGGCCTCTTTAGGTGGGAGTTGAGTCTCTTCCAGCTTCTCGGTCCATCCATATAATCGTAGGGAAATACCCCTTTACGGATCATCAGCTCGTCGCGATCGCCAAATCTTGCTTTCACGGTCCTGAATTGGACGGGGTGAGGTTCTTGGCTAGATCTTCATGCTTTTTCGCCATAACCCTGCATGAGTCGACGAACCTCATTTCCAGATTTTATCCACCTGCTTGGAGAAGCTGATATGTTTCTCATCGGTATTGGGGATGCAGTCGATCCATCCTTCAGTGAATCCAAGCTCCTTGACGAATATATGGGCATTATACCCGCTCAAATTGTGGAAGAATATGGGGACGTGCCTCTGAACCTGGAAATCTAGATTGCTCTGGTTGTGTGCTGCGCCGCGATATTTCCAGGCAAGATGGTCGTGGTCCCGAACCTCATCCCCTCCCAATCATCCCCACTGTGCTTTCTTCAAAGCTCTCCTTATCCTCGTCGGTCATCACCATGGGTTTGGTCTCCTTGTATATCTTATCGATTGCCCACACTTCCTCTTCCGTGCATGCAATGCACGAATTTCTTGGCCACATCCTTCCCGCAGTAGACGACTAGAGCCTTGTAATCACCATGAGCGTACTTCACGTGATAGTAGAAGCCCATTGGTCGCTGTGGTTGGTAAGCCTTCTTGTAGGAGTGCAATTGATCAGGCTGACTGGTGTTGAGCTTCTCCGTGAAGCACTAAAAGTCTGCTTATATGACGAATGGGGCTCTCATCATCTTTTTGTGGTTGCAGAAGGCTATGGTGGACCTTTCTTCCGACATCTCGATCACGACCGCATCCGTTTGGTTACAATTTTCCATATGCTCGTCGAGATGTTTCTGCTTGGTAAAATGGCACAAGCACCTCCGGCAAAAGTAAGCTTGCCTGTCGTGATTTGTGACCTGCGCAGTCAGAAGGCGTGATAAGCTCTTGATTCAGCAGTAATACTGCTTACCTTCGAGAGTCAGGAATAGGAGATCTATGTGGGTAGGGTCCGTATTCTTGGATATCTCGAGGGGTAGATTTGAAGATCCTCTTCCTCATCTTCACCCTTCTTTATGCAATCGAACCCAAAGACGTTGACGTTGAAGGCAATCTCCAATTCGAGTTCAGATAATTGGGTGAGAGTAATCATGGCTGATCGAAAGTAAGGGGTGATGTAGGTACTTTCTCCGTTTACGGGGTTGGTCTATACCATCTCTGATAGAAGCACTAAGTGCACTTTCAATCCCTTCTCTTTAGCGAGAGCATCTGAAATAGGGGTGGAGAATGTGCTCCAACTTACTTTGAGAAATGTGGTCACGTCGTGCGACTTTACGGGTTCGATGACGACCGTGCAAAATACGCCATTCAGAGCTTCCTATCTATCAGTGATCTTGATATCATCCTCGACCTGGGCGTTTTTGATGTCCTCTTCAATAATGCTGGATCAGATCGTCTCTCTTGATCGAGAGTACTTGTTGATGCCGTGATTCTTCGCTAACGCTTTCAGCTGCTTCTTTTCTCCTCGATTAGCTTCACAAAGGCCTCCTTGTTCTTCTTGCTGACCCCCTCAGACCCTCATGATTAGCAATTTTACGGAGGGTATTCATGGTCTCTTTGGCCACCATTTTACCCTCGACGGGGATGGTATCCTCTTCTTCCCTCTCGCTTGGTTGCCTATTATGTCACCAGCAGAGACCATCCTTCCCGGGCTTGCTCTTGCAGAACTACCCGGTCTTCCTCTTGAGTGGGTAGCGGCAGCTGGTCTTCTGCTCCCCTGCTTGATGCTCAAATCACATCTTGACTTGCTCCGCCCCTCATTTTTACACTGCTGGGTGTGTTCATCCAACTGTACCAGGTTGGGGCATTGCTGCACTGCTGCTGTGTTTGGGGTTGGGGTGCCATCTTCCAAATCTTCTTCATTCTCCAGAAAGAAATCCTGGTACCGATCCATCATATTTCTTTCAGATGTGTCCTTATCACAACTGTCCTATGTCTACTAGAGCATGTATAGTTTATATGCAATTGTATTTACCCTATGCTCAATAGGAATGCTGTCCGTTTGTCTTTGGTCGTCGGAGTTGATAGTCCTATTCAGGGTTTCCACTTGAAAAGTGGGGTGGTGTAGAATTGTCATTTTCCTACTACTCACATAATCGTCCGATTGTTGCATTCCAACTTTTCTGGCGGGCAAAAGATATTCCTTACCATCCGGCAGGTCCAGCGCATCACCGAGCTCTTACAGAGCGGTAAGGGTTGTATTGGTCATGGAGATGAGCCTGAAGCAGGTGAGGTTTTACGTGCAGAACGAAGGTGGATTCCTCTCCACGCTCGCAGGTTTTGCCTCTGCTGCGCTGCCTATGCTGGCCAAAACAGTGCTGCCGGCTTTGATAGTGGACGCTTTGACGTTTGGGCAGAAGAAGAAGGGTATTAACCCGTGAAACCCGGGGGTCATGGTCTGTATCTCAGCCCAGGTACTTTGCCGGATACTTACGGCGTAGATTATACTCGAAGAGCAGTCCTCAGTTCTACGATGGTAATGGTCTAAATCTAGGCCCCAATAGCCCTTTCAATAGTATCCCCCTGTTCTGCATGCTCCTTTGAATAAATGGATGATTAAGTAGATGGAAGATGAGCTGTCGGTAAAATCCGGAGATATAAGTATGCCTTGAAGATCTATAACTGATTGGGTAAGGTCGTCTCCATTGCCCAGGGTGGGTGCTCCGTGGGCAGTCTATTGCTAACCAGTGGTACAATGGGGGTCTGTTCTCACCGGTGGGGAATCTGTGGCATTTATTCCCATCCAAACTCTTGTCTGCGACTTTGCCACCTGTGCTTCGGTCCTGTTCTTGATCTCGCGCCGAGTGAAGAAGAAAAAGAAGCATCGAGATATCATGCGATTAGCAAAAACCTATAAATCCCTGATGGGTCGACGATTGTGCTCCTGCGACCTGTCTGAAGATTTACTACGCTAAAAAGGATCATCTACGCCAGCCTTTTACCCCTTCAGCAAAGATCTTGCTATGCAAAACCAATGCCCACGGTGATAGTCCAACCACTTGCCTTCTCCTCGCTCCAAGTATTTTTTCCCAATAAGTTATTTTCACCGATAAGGTATTTTTCCCCATAAGGTTTTCCCCATCAGTAGGTAAATTTATGCCGCACCTCAGATCAATACTTCATAGTCGAAGTTTTCATACCCACTCTTCCTTGCCTGCGTCCTCTTTCTCACCTCATCGTCGCTCTTTTCCCTTTCAGAACCCATCAATCAGACGTGATTGTCCGTCCTTCACAATTTAGAATCCATGATTTATTGAGTATCCATTTTTTAAATCTATCTTGGTGGGTTGAACCCTCTACGTTAAAGATATCTTTTCCGATAAGCTTCCCGCATTAGAAAGGATTCTACCACCCCTTTTTCTGCAGATCTTGCGCTCTTATGATCCGTTTGCATCCAAGGTCCCGGAATTAGGGTCTCATGAAGGATTTCCCCCTTAAAATAGCAGTTAGGCAGAATTGTCATTTTTCCCACTACTGTCAGGCAGTGGTTAAATTTGATAGAAATTAGAGAATTTGAGGAAAAAACGCACGACAAAATGTCGTATCAACTGCATTATTCCAGTTAGAGAAAGGCACTCTTCTAATGTTTAGTTTCGAATTTGGTCAAGATTGACGAATCATGAAATCAAGAATTCCAGGTTGCATTTTTTTTTAAAGTAAATTCGGAATAGTATCTCCACTACCCCAAAATGTGAAATATATGATAATCATATGACAAAGTGCCACAGATAATGCACGAGTGGTTACCCATCCAGGCATTTTGCCCGGGCACTTATAGGACTACTGTCTTTCAAGTACAAATAATGGCAAAAGCTTTGTCGGAGGACACTTTTGACAAGGTGCCAAAAATAGTACCCCTAGGGGCGATTGGGGCCGATTTTGGACCCTAGTCATTTATTGCACGAGAGGTTACCCTTCCACGCATATATGACTACTGGCTTTCATTTCCTCAAAGGATTACAAATGTCCCCTAGGGGTGAATGGCCCGACCTTAGACCCTCGTAATTTTTAACAAGAGGTTACCCACCCATTCATTCTTCCCGGACACTAAAGTGACTGCTGGCTTTCATTTCCTGAAAGGATTACAAATCTTTGCCGCAAGACATTTTTAACAAGTTGTAAAAGATGGTACCCCGAGGGGTGTCTGTCCAACTTTGGACCCTCGTCATTTTTTCACGAGAGGTAACCAACCCAGTCATTTTGCCCGCACACTTGAACACTGACTGGCTTGCATTTCCTCAAAGGATGACAAAAGATTTACCGGAGGACACTTTTGACAAGGTCCAAGATCTATTAACCCTAGCCGTGACTTGGTCCGCCTTTCGATCGCTGTCATTTTTTCACGAGAGTCTACTCACCCAGGCATTTTGCCTTGGCACTTAAATGAATACTGGCTTTCATTTCCTCGAATATTCAAAAGCTTTGCCGGAGGACACTTTTGACAAAGTGCCAAAGATGGTGCTCCTAGGGGCGATTGGGACCAATTTTGGACCCTTTTCATTGTTTGCACGAGATGTTACCGATCTAAGCCTATAGCCCGGGCCATTATATGACTACTGGCTTTCATTTCCTCAAAGGAATACAAAAGCTTTGCCGGATGACACTTTTGACAATATACCAAAGATGGTAACCCTAGGCACAACTGGGTCGACCTTAGACCCTGGTCTTTTATTTCACAAGATGTTACCCATCCAGGCATTCTGGCCGGGCACTTAAATGACTACTTGCTTTCAAAGGATGGAAAAAGCTTTACCTGGGTATGCCAAAGATCCAAAGAATGTACCCCTAGGGACGACTGTGGCTATCTTTTGACCATGGTAATTTTTCCACGAGAGTTATAAGAAGTTTTTATTCCGTAGATTGTTTGTGTATAAATCGAAAATGTGCATGCTACTTGGATTTTTATTTTTGATCATTTTTTTTTTTTNAAAGATACGCATTTTCTTTTTGCAACAATTATATTGCATAGCTTTTCTGAAAATGCTATATATCCGGATTGCATTCATATTTTGAGGGCTTGTTGGTCATGATTTGTAGCTATCCATATTTTCCCATTTTAAGAATATTTGCGAGCTATTTGAAAATGTTGGTATTGTGAGCAGGGTTATTTTATTTCAGTTCAATAATGCAGGGGACGTGAGCTTGTTTAATTCTCTTGGTTATCCCCTGATATTCACTTGTCTATTTTTCACAAGTTTAACAGTAAGCACAGCCGCTTATAATTAGAAAAATTACAATATCAAAATTAATATAATTCTCTAGTCTATCATAATTCCTGGCCGACTTATCAAAAGGAAGGCTGAGAGCGCTGGACTAAACAATCTTTTCGGTCTATGTATCAAAACTTGAGTTGTTATATTATGTCGTATAAATTAAGTAAATTGTTAACGTATAAAGATAGCTAATGTCTATTGTTTGCTTTTGTTATTGTTTTTCTTCGCTTCCGTGTCGATGTTTAGTTATTTGGTTTTTTTTTTGGTTTTTGTTAATTTTTTTGCTTATTTAAAAATACACATTTTGCATTTTTATTGTCTACAACCGATGGACCACATTATCCCTAGCAACAGATTCTGAAATTATTCAAGAATACATTAATGCTTGTTATTGTTCGAAGTCAGCAATAAGCAATGAAGGGATATGGAGTAAATGCAAACGAGACAAAATCTCCACAAATACGTGGGAAAAACAAGCAATGGAACAACGCTTTTATTGTTGTTCTTCATCTGTCCTCATGTTCGAAAAAGTCCCCTTTGTTCTATGCTGTTCTATGACTTGTCTTTTACCACCTAACTTGTTCCATTTTGGAGAGTTACTCCCATCAGCAAACTTTTTAGCAGCCAGAACTCAGTGGGTATGCCTGAACCCCAATTATATAACTACCAGGTGGGAATTTTTTTCTTGGGTATTCACACAATTCATTGTGAAGAGATTAAGATCTCAATACTGTTGCATCATGATTTGAACCAGTACACCCACAGAATATGTCAGTGAATATGTTCATAGTCACTAACACACTGCAAAATAATAGAATGGAATCCTTTGCGGTTCACATATGCATGTTCTTGTTCTCTAGGGGCTTTTGTGAAGGCCAACTTATTACCTTCTCTGTGATATGCCCGACTATACTAGTACATACCCTTCTTGTATATATGTTACAGTAAATGTGTGTAATTAGGAATTACGTGTAATTACTAGAATTTTTAGGAATTTCATGTAATTACTAGGTGCTTTAAGAATTACATAAAATTCCTAAAAAGTCTAGTAATTTCATGAAATTACTAGAAAAAATCTTCAATTTTACACACATTTACTTAATTCAAATTTTTAAGAATAAATGATTATAGATTATGAAAATTCATGTATTCAGCAAGAAAAACATCAAGACTTTAAGGTACCCTGGCTGAGGCAAAATGAGATATAACATTATCTTCTTTATGGCAATTACCTATTTTTACATGTGGTACTGTTGAAAAAAACAATATAACAGCTTTTAAACAACTGCAAGTTTTCTTTGTGCATTCAGATTTGCATCAACCGGCGATGGACATTTGCGCAAAAAGGTAGGACATTTGCGCAGAAAAAAAAACGAAGACAACTGCGAAAAAAGAGGACATTTGCGGAAACGAAAAGTGGACATTTGCGCAAATGATAACTGACTTCTTCGTCCGTTTCTCCTATTCACCATGGAAAGATGGCAGAAATATAGTTCTAAGTTCGTAAATATTTATTAAGTCTATATATATAATGCACTTATGTTAAAACGTAAAACTAGCAGTATTTACAGTTGCAGTTTAAAAAGCTATTTACAAGTCTGTTTTTGCTTAGAATATGTGACCCATGATGGTAATGTATTTCATCATTGCTGCATTTGTGCGGTTTTTTTTTTTAATACTTTCAACTTTTTTTTCCTTTTCTGGGAATTACAGCCTGATCATCGATGTATCGATGTATGCTGACAGTCTGTTGATCAAAAATAATTGTTTCTAACTTGAGCATACGGGCTTTTAACTGACAACGGGTTACTAAAAATGCGCAAACGTCCACATTTCTTTTTGCGCAACCGTCCACTTTTCATTTGCGCAAACGTCCATATTTCCTTTTGCGCAAATGTCCACTTTTCATTTGCGCAAATGTCCTTCTGTTTTTCAGGTAAATTTACGCAAATGTCCATCACCCTCAACAATATTTAAGTACTTGTCCATCCCCTTTTGATTGTTCTCTAGCCACCCGACGAACAGTTATTTCTGTTGAAGAATCTGCAATGTCGACGATTTCAAAAAGAATTGTTTTTCAAGAAAAAACATGGCAGAAACTGAGTCCTCGAGTATGAGCCCGATAACACGCCGTATCGTATAGCAAGTTTGTCATATCTTTCCACATTGATTTCATATTCTAATTTAAAAAAAACGAAGGCATATATCTTGTTTTTTGTGATGAGTTTGTATCTAAAATTTTGCACAGAAGCTGGGGAACTTGATGTTTACAGCCTTTTTAACTAAATATTTATTATAGGTTGTTAATGTTTTTCAAACTTCGATATTTAATATGGATGTCGAACCTTGAAATTATCTCCTACGTCAATCTGGCAGTAGAATACTGAAGGAACAAGGGAAGCGATGACCTAAATACTTGGTTTAGTAACACAAAATCTCTCAGAAATATCCCGTAATATTATTACCTGGTTCCCTAAATACCAAAGAGT
>MJUU01030428.1:28855-48458 GCA_002080025.1 Modiolus philippinarum
GACACACGACTAAGGGTATCAAATAATACCTCGCCACTACGTGTGGCGGGGTGTAAAAAAGTATGGTTGCTAGTCAATATTATTAAGTCTCACGAAATTTACCAATTTTTTGGTATCAAAAAATTGATAAAATATCTAATGACTGTATGCAAAAATGTAAAAAAATCTTCGACATTTTCAGGAAAATAATTCCAAAGATGGAATTGGAATCGAAATTCCTTAAATTTTTTAACATTTGTACACTTAATGCAATGATTCTTCATCAAAATCAGACTAATAGATCCAAAAATGTAGGAGAATGTTTTAGTCGTAAGTGAAAATGCTGTGGACAGACAGACAGATAGAGACAACAACATTATCCCCAAACTTGCATTTAAAATTGCAGGGATAACAATTATCTAGCTAAACTAGCATTAATCAAAGATTTGTGTAAAGTGCACTAGCTATATATATTTAGCTGTAAAGCAGGGTCTTATGATTTTATCTTGTAAATACTTTATATTGTTTGCAGCAAATCAATGTGATAAGCTGCATATACATGTATATCTGATATGTGTATAATTTTTATGTCTTGGGATATGCAGTCTTATATTTTGAAAACATATCTCCTATAAAACACAACTGAACTTTGTTTACCTGTACCTAAATTTGATTGGTTCTTTATCCACTTGTTTTCATACGCGTGTTTCTGGTGCACTTCTGGCACACTCTATTCATTGTCTCTCATCTTATACAATAGAACTTTCTGACACACTTCTGGCATACCATAGTTTACAATAAATCAAACAGATATTTATTGTACACTTCTGGCACACTATTCTATGCGCCAGAAGTGCGCCAGAACTTTCCGGTTAAGATGGTTTTGAATGCCGGAAGTGTGCCAGAACAGCATCACTGCACACTTCTGACACAGTCTTCTGGCACACTGATCAGTGTGCCGCAAATTTGCAGCAAATTTGCCGCAAAATTTATATTTTTGTAAGGGACTGTCGTTGTTTCTCATCCGTACTGAATCCGTAAAGTCAAAGATTAAATTAATCAATAATAAATACACAATTAAATTAACTGTATATTTATTAGTTCCACATATAAGGAAGAAATATTGAAATAACATATTAAATTAATTTAAAAACCCTAATTTTCAATAATACCACATTCTCTCCCCAGTTATCAAATGGTGTCCTCACCATTCACACTAGAAATTTAATTAAAATATATTTACAAAACAAAATACAAAAGGTTCAATATAAAGTTCAGACAGATACAGTTCAATACACTTTTCACTATTTCTATATATTTTCGGTCACAATTTTGACTAATGCCTTGCCAATTTCTTCTTCTGCTGAACGACGCCTCCTTTTAAACTCAATTATTTTACCTGCAGAACAATATATTTAAGACATCAGTGAGTCAGTCGGGAAGGGTAGGAGTATTGATGTACAGTTGTGTTCTCTGTTTCAGTGATTGGGAATGCATTAAAATAGTGATTGCTCTCGTGTACATTAAGGGAGTACGATTGTGAGAAATTTTGTAATTAAAATTAAAATAATAACCTTTTGTTTTGAAGAACTCTGTTAATAGAACAACATGAGCAAAGAAATTTTAAGATCCATGGAAGAATTTTTGAGATAAAAGGCATCAAAATTTTGTCGGGAAACTGTTCTCTCTAGAGTTTTCCTTCAAATTCTATTACCTGTTTATATGCCTTAAAATATATGAAAACATAATTGGAAGGTAAATAAAATTTTGTACATTAACTATTTTATCCATTTTGAAATGACCTATGAACAAGAAAATATGATACATGTGCAAAAAAATTAACCCTGTTGTGTGTGTGGATGAAACCCGAGGATATTGAATGCTTCTGAAATCTGACGCTCATACTCCCTTAATACCAGTAAAAACCAAGACAGACATCTGTGATATAGATTTTGCTAACAAAATGTCTCCTCAGCAATAATCTCGATAATTAGCCACATTTCAAACTTATCTACTTCGTGTACGTAATCAAATTGGTTCCACTAATCAAACTAAGGTGTGAATTTTTGCCCATTTGTGAAATTCGTTTGGCAGAAATAGTAAAAGATTGAGAAGATGGTGCTAATGATGTCATTATATATATAGCTAAAAGTGCAAAACATGTTTGACGCATGTTGCACTTTTTCCTGTATACATAAAAAATGGAATTAATAGTTGTATAGATTGGAAGTCATTATATACAAAACATTACTAAAACTTGATAATTATGATTTCATACTTGTAATGAAGAACTATAATGAAAGCGTTCCATTTGACTTAATATTACCATGTATTCATTGCATTTTGCCCTGAGTACATTTACTCCATATCCCATGATTTGCTTGTTGAATCGCAATACTGATATACACCCTTCTGTAATAAAGTGAATAACATTTCTAGACAGTCGGGAGTAAAGTCAAAAAGACATCATAACAGATACAACTACAATTGTTCTAGCTAGTTTCCCCGTCGTATTTATTAATCACCATTTTCTTTATATCAAAAACATATACTTTTGATTTAGAGGTCAATATCTCATTCCTTTTGAAGATAATTTTTGAAATGATGGGAGTTTTGACCAACCCTGGGGCTTCCATATATCTCAGGAGAATTTCCGTCGTACAAATGTCTGTCCTTGCTGCTTTTGGCTACCCACATGGATCTTGTTCTCTATCAGATCGTTTATGGTTTTCCAAATGTTTTTATCTACACTAAAGAGACATAAGTTGTCGAAATGGCCATCTACAGAAACTAAGCTTGGATATTTAGTTATAAATAGTTCTTAAAATGCTGGAGTGGTCAAGTATGTATATAAAATTAATTCATCTTAATCAGAGCCGCTTGCAATGCTATTATTTGTCATCTTACCATGAGTATGACTAAGGAGTGGGGATCTCGAACGCTTTCAAGATGGTTCATAATTCTTGTAATGGGAATACCCTATATATGGGATCTACAGTATGTATGAATTAATTCAGGTTATTATAAGTAATAAGAATATATCTTGTTTTCGGAAGATGATCGCAACTGTTTTCAAGATAAGGTATATTTTTTAAATCTTAGAGGGGGTGACCATCATTGGGTCTTCTGGTTTGGGTCATCAAATTCATCTTAAGCAAGAGTAATAAGAAATATATTGATTTAGGCTTGGAACCTTAATTGTTTTCATGAGAATTTTAATCCTTGAAATTGTTGATGGGGTTGGAGGTGAGGACCCCACCCTTAGAGGTTTCTTGTACTCATAATCCAACTCATTTAATCATGAGTAATATATGTCTCAACCTCTTTTTTATTTTTAGAATTGTAGAGTGGGAGTCCAACTCATATCATGAGTAGTAACAATATGAATGACCCGGTGCTGGTCAAAAAAAAAAAGAGTACAAATGTATTGACATAAACACAGCTCATTGAAAAATAGCAATTATTTGACTTTGAAAATTCAAGATCAAAGTGACTATTTTTCGTGACACTCTGCCCAGACCTAATGCATATACATTTACATAGCAATTATGAGTTCACTCAACCTTAATTAAGACAAAACAAATTTATCCCAGGACAGCCCCACTATCATGAAAGTGCGAAAGGGCAAAACAGTTGACTTGCATTCCCTGCGAAATTGACTTGTGTGTTCCAGATGTATTATGGGAAAATAAACAATCAGTTAGACGAAAAATGTGGCATTTAGGTTAAAAATGCATTTTTTTTCTAACAGAAATTAGTATTTAATACCTTTATATTAGAATAATTTAAATTTTGACATATTTTAAAGGATTTTACCTACTTATGATTTTAGGTAATAATTTCATTATTAAAACATCTGTTCTTTTTACAAAACATGTCTTTCGCATTTAGCAACCTAGGTACATCGATGTCAAACCGCATCATATTGTTACAGCTGAAAATTCCGGTTAATGCGATACGGTTCTGTCTTGAGAGCGAAAGTTTACTTGCACGGAGCTACAGTTTTCTTGCATGAAAACTCAAGAGGAGAGATAGTTTACTATGATGAATTCTAATAATAGTGCGATCGGACATAAAATTTCATATTTCGTTTGCTAATCACCATCAAACGGCTGCTTTAATATTCGATTTGTGA
This sequence comes from Modiolus philippinarum, assembly GCA_002080025.1. NCBI lineage: Eukaryota > Metazoa > Mollusca > Bivalvia > Mytilida > Modiolidae > Modiolus > Modiolus philippinarum. The sequence continues at coordinate 32,970 of MJUU01030428.1, forward strand.
AAAGAGTACAATAATGTAAATAAATGCTCAATATTGTGCAAGCAAAGAGCTTACTGAACGATTGATGCTTAAAAATGTAATTTATATGCTATAGTTTATTGTGTAGTGGGGTAAAGTTGACTCTGATTTATGCTATAGTTGGTTATTGTACTCCAAAAAATAATCATAATTTACTTGGGTGTTCAGAAAACAAAAATGAAAATGATATCAATGAAAGTAACAGCGTTTTAAATATGGAAAACAAATGCGTATTTTAAAAATATTAAACGATTCCCAATTTTTGCAATGCAGTTCTACGCTTTGCAAATGAAACATTTTTATTCTTTGAGTTTTAAATAATGGAACGGACTCATTTTCAGATTTCTCTATTACCGCGAATTTCTACAACTTATAAAATACAAAGAAGTTACAATTATTTTGGATACATAAAAATGTTTACACTCTCAACTGTAAAGTCACATAACATGTCAGTCAAATAAGAAAAAGTGAGTGTGGTATTCAAAAGGTATTCAATGATAAACTAATTGCAATTTAAATTTGCAATTCCAGTTATTGCAAATCTTGTGCAACCAGTTTTGACAGCTACCACATAAGTCTTAATAATTTAAAAATTTTCATGAGACCTAGCGAAATTCAAATTAGTTAGTTGATAACGAAATACCGAAGTTACTGTTATTTTTTTCTGTATATGCGCAACTATGTCTCACCAGTGCCGATCAAACCAAATCAACCGAAAAACGTGTAAAAGCTGATAGAGAACAAATAACCAAAAGGATCTAAATAGAAAAGCCAAAATTCAGCCATTATTGATATGTTAATACACTTTTACACTACTGCAATTTAAAAGGCATAGAAATTTGATAATTCTATTAGAAAATGTATTTTCCCATGGGATTTTACTATTTTTTCACTATTTCCAATGGGAGTTTGAGTTTCTAGTATTGCCATAGGAAAAATTTCCCATTGAAGTTTAAGAAATCCCATGGCAGTAGTAAAAGTCCTATACAAATATTTCAAAGTCCCATGAGAAATACAAATGTAGTGAAATACCATACGAAACTGTATTTTCCCATATGATTTTGAAATTGCCATGTTTCTTTTTAATTGCTGCTGTGTTAAATCATAAGATATAGAGTTAAAAATATGATTTTGTTCAGCTCTTTGCGATTTATTCAAACTTCTTGGTCATTCTCAAAAATGGTGGCACAAGATTTGCAATCAATGGAATTGCAAATTTAAATTGGATTGAGTTAATATATAAACACTTTTACAAAGTTCTCAATATAATTTGACAGAATAGTAGTAGAGTCAATATGAAATCTTGGAACTTACATCATGGAAAAGAATACAGCAGTGATACACAAAACAACTGTCGCACATATGCAAGAAAATGTCGCTTTCAGATATCTGAGTACACGAGTTAACTATAACGATGAAGTTCTTGACCACCTTCGTTTGTTTTATTATATATCTTTTATCCCTTGGATTTGGTTTGTGCAAAATGACTTAAACTGCACAAAATGCTTTCAAGTCTATAATATTTAAGATTTTAAACTGTTGATGGTGTTGTTGTTCTTAAAATGGCGTTTAAGTCAAATAACTGACCCGATGAAACTCAATTTGTCGATTTTAATATGTGTGTTGAAAAGAAAAAACTATGATACAGAACGTACGTTTAACAAGAATTATTAAGAAAATGGGATGCAACAAACATATCTTGAATTATGTAAAAAATATCGTTTTAATTGAGAAAAATCCAGATATATCAGACGACAAAAAATTTAGAATGTAAGTAAACTTTACTGAGAATGCAAGTCAACCGTTTTTCCCATTCGCACTCTCATGACAGTGAGCCCAGGACAAAAATAACCCATTGTTAGACCTTGACATTTAAGGTAAATTTACATCAACCTTATATGTTTACGAAACACATACACCCCATACATACTCTGCTTTATGAGAAAAAAATTACCTAAGGAAAAATTAGAAAAATGGAAAGAAAAAGAAGAGCAAGAGAAGAATTCAATATGTTTCCTTTGTGTGAGGGAATCTCAATAAGTAAACAAAATTACAATACCATATCAGTTAGTTTGAAGTTAAAATATCAGTTACTTTGAAGTTAAAATATCAGTTAGTTTGAAGTTAAAATATCAGTTAGTTTGAAGTTAAATGTTACAACGATTGTGAATTATTATTACCCTTTAAAAACCACTGTCATGAGAGTGCGAATGGGAAAAACGGTTGACTTGCATTCTCAGTAAAGTTTACTTACATTCTAATTTTTTGTCGTCTGATATATCTGGATTTTTCTCAATTTAAACGATATTTTTTACATAATTCAAGATATGTTTGTTGCATCCCCTTTTCTTAATACTTCTTGTTAAACGTACGTTCTGTATCATAGTTTTTTCTTTTCAACACACACATTAAAATCGACAAATTGAGTTTCTTCGGGTCAGTTATTTGACTTAAACGCCATTTTAAGAACAACAACACCATCAACAGTTTAAAATCTTAAATATTATAGACTTGAAAGCATTTTGTGCAGTTTAAGTCATTTTTGCACAAACCAAATCCAAGGGATAAAAGATATATACTAAAACAAACGAAGGTGGTCAAGAACTTCATTGTTATAGTTAACTCGTGTACTCAGATATCTGAAAGCGACATTTTTTTGCATATGTGCGACAGTTGTTTTGTGTATCACTGCTGTATTCTTTTCCATGATGTAAGTTCCAAGATTTCAATATGACTCTACTACTATTCTGTCAAATTATATTGAGAACTTTGTAAAAGTGATTTAAATATTAACTCAATCCAATTTAAATTTGCAATTCCATTGATTGCAAATCTTGTGCCACCATTTTTGAGAATGACCAAGAAGTTTGAATAAATCGCAAAGAGCTGAACAAAATCATATTTTTAACTCTATATCTTATGATTTAACACAGCAGCAATTAAAAAGAAAATCATATGGAAAATACAGTTTCGTATGGTATTTCACTACATTTGTATTTCTCATGGGACTTTGAAATATTTGTATAGGACTTTACTACTGCCATGGGATTTCTTAAACTTCAATGGGAAAATTTTTCCTATGGCAATACTAGAAACTCAAACTCCCATTGGAAATAGTGAAAAAATAGTAAAATCTCATGGGAAAATGCATTTTCTAATAGAATTATCAAATTTCTATGCTTTTTAAATTGTAGTAGTGTAAAAGTGTATTAACATATCAATAATGGCTGAATTTTGACTTTTCTATTTAGATCCTTTTGGTTATTTGTTCTCTCTCAGCTTTTACACGTTTTTCGGTTGATTTGGTTTGATCGGCACTGGTGAGACATAGTTGCGCATATACAGAAAAAAAATAACAGTAACTTCGGTATTTCGTTATCAACTAACTAATTTGAATTTCGCTAGGTCTCATGAAAATTTTAAAATTACTAAGACTTATGTGGTAGCTGTCAAAATTGGTTGCACAAGATTTGCAATAACTGGAATTGCAAATTTAAATTGCAATTAGTTTATCATTGAATACACTCACTTTTTCTTATGTGACTGACATGTTGTGTGACTTTACAGTTGAGAGTGTAAACATTTTTATATATCCAAAATAATTGTAACTTCTTTGTATTTTATAAGTTGTAGAAATTCGCGGTAATAGAGAAATCTGAAAATGAGTCCGTTCCATTATTTAAAACTCAAAAGAATAAAAATGTTTCATTTGCAAAGCGCAGAACTGCATTGCAAAAATTGGGAATCGTTTAATATTTTTAAAATACGCATTTGTTTCCATATTTAAAACGCTGTTACTTTCGTTGATATCATTTTCATTTGTTTTCTGAACACCCAAGTAAATTATGATTATTTTTTGGAGTACAATAACCAACTATAGCATAAATCAGAGTCAACTTTACCCCAGTACACAATAAACTATAGAATATAAATTACATTTTTAAGCATCAATCGTTCAGTAAGCTCTTTGCTTGCACAATATTGAGCATTTATTTACATTATTGTACTCTTTTCACAAATCGAATATTAAAGTAGCTGTTTGGTGGTGACGAAATATGAAATGTTATGTCCGATCGCACTATTATTAAAATTCATCATAGTTAACTATCTCTCCTCTTGAGTTTTCATGCAAGAAAACTGTAGCCCTCGTGCAAGTAAACTTTCGCTCTCAAGACAGAACCGTATCGCATTTACCGGAATTTTCAGCTGTAACAATATGATGCGGTTTGACATCGATGTACCTAGGTTGCTAAATGCGAAAGACATGTTTTGTAAAAAGAACAGATGTTTTAATAATGAAATTAGTACCTAAAATCATAAGTAGGTAAAATGCCTTTAAAATAAGTCAAATTTTAAATTATTCTAATATAAAGGTATTTTGTAATCATAATAATGCTCATGACTTATATATTTCAACTTCAAATACTAATTTCTGTTAGAAAAAAAATGTAGTTTTAACCTAAATGCCACATTTTTCGTCTAACTGATTGTTTATTTTCCCATAATACATCTGGAACACACAAGTCAATTTCGCATGGAATGCAAGTCAACTGTTTTTCCCTTTCGCACTTTCATGATAGTGAAAACAAGATCCATGAGATTAATGTTTTTGCGTCTTGCAGTTTTTAGTTAAAATCTATTAAATTATCCAGTATGATTCTTAAAAAATTCCAATCTATGTGATTAATTTATAACTGCTAATGAATCATCCCTTAGTTGCTGTGTGGAATCAAGTGTTCTGGCTTCTCGGCATATGTTTCATATTTAGCTGAAATATAGGTTACGTTTTTTGCTGTGATGCTATATTAAAAAGAACAAATATGAGAGATAGTTCAGACTAATAATATACATTTCTGAACACATGACTTGCGGTCATTGGTCAAAAGGTGAACTTCCGTAAAACCTGTGTATAGTCGGATAAAGCAGACATTTTTCTATCTCCCCCCGAGAAATTTTTAGTTTAACTTTTTTCAGTGATGCGACATTGTATTGCCAACAGACAAGGCTTTTTGCGTTTGTAAGCAGTTTAAAGTATCCTTGACGCTCTCTTCAAATTACGATTGCTCTCATTTCTGTGTTGTTCAAAAGGGTAGTTATGGAGTTGGAAGTCTACCACCATGCAGTATTGGTTTTTATTCATATGATTGATTTACTATGGCGCGCTATAAAACCAGTTTAACATCATTTCTCTTGAAATTCTTGTACCAAGTCAGGACTATTGCGGTCTACAATTTTCCGGTGAAATTCAACCTTTTTGGCTCTAATTCTATTCGGTAATTTTGTTTTTACCTTCATAATATGAGAAAAAAAAATAGACAAAAGGGAGGTTTTGGTGTCCAAAAATCGCTGTCTTATTGCCGCATGCCAAGTCCGGCTGTCAAGAATCCTGTTGTTTTCTTTTGTCCTTTATTTGTGTTTTTTAGGGGGGAGTTTTCTGGTGGGTTGTGAACTGTTTAAAATTTCCAGTCATTGTAAGTGGTTTTTTGTTGTTTTTTATGAATTAATCCATAACTTTAAGCATTCTAAATGAAAATGGTTGGAACATTTTATTTTACCCCAACAATACAATGTGTTATTTAGGGTGTTTTGTCTAATGCAAACGAAAATCATTTGAATTTTTAGATTTATAGGAAATTCTTTAAATCGCGTTCATCTTCTCAAATACATTCTCTCTCTCTAAAAAAAAACAAAAACAAAAACAAAACAAAAGCAAAAAACAAACAAACAAACAAACAAAAATCCACACTTTATACCACGTTCTTCATGATTACTATGTAACGAATCAAAGTTATCATTCAAAAGGCCTTGCCGGTGCAAAAAAATGTATATTACCGGTAGTTTATAAATATACATTTTTTTCAAAACCAATTTAAAACGAAAAATAAACTACGATGAGAATATAGGTGTGCAGTATATAGTTGTCACATTGGGTGATGCTATCTACCAACAGCAAGCTGGTATAGAAATGTGCTTGAATTGTGCTCATCAACTTGTTCTTATACTCCTTCGAGACTGAATTTCTCAAGAGACTACTAAAATATCATTTAATAAAAGATAGATGCATTGATGATGTTCAGAACAAGAGTTAAAGGAAACGTCATGAGAGCTACATCTTGTTACTTGTTTTTGTCAAATTTGACGCAATTGTTATCTTAGAACTAAAATTTACGACAAAAGGGACTTTTTCATTTTTACAAAATAATCATTTTCCCTAACATAGACAGTAACATTCCAACTTCTCCTACTTGCGGAATGTATGTTTTAACAGTTGATCTGTTACTCGAGCTAGCACAAATCATAAAGACTTTCTCATTGTAAATAATGCCTTAATCAAGGCTTCAAAAATTCCGTCTCATAGGATCATTTAAAACTTCTTTAATAGAATTCAGTCCCTTGAGGAAAAGTTTCGATCCGAACTCTGATTCTAGATTCATTTTTTATTTGATACTGGGATAAACATAACTTTTTACTGTCTATGGCCTTTCACTAGCAATTGCTGTTGGGTTGCTAATGGTCACTACCGAGATAGAAGGAGAGATTATGGCGCCATAACACCAGGTTTATTTTGAAATGCCTGTACAAAGTCAGGATCATTGTGGTTGACCATTTTTTCTGGTTGTTTTGCACCTGCTTTTTCTTACACTTGAGACTAGCCACTACCTATTTTTAGCCGTTTGAGATACTGTTTTCTCGCCTAGGGGATCGAGATATCTCGTGCTTTTGGGGGTGTGAGATAATTCTATCTCACCCCTTTGCTGGAGGCTGTCTCACTTCAATCGTCAGCACGTGCGAAAAATTCAAGATGTCTGCCATCGCTTCGAATTTTCTTGCGATTTATCCAGTATTATTTGTTGTGTGATTTTATAGATCTTTTTGTTTATCTAAAGAATGAAAATGTACCTTTGAACCAGCAACTTATTATGAACTACAAGATATGCGATAAATTATTTTAACACAGATTTAAAATTGCGCGCCAATTGTTGGAAACGAAGTTACTATCCAGCTTCAGTAAACGTATAACAATTGTGACGTCATGCTTTTCGCGGGAACGTTTTTGATATTTCTTTGTGAAAGTCAAAGCTGATCATGGTTAGAGCGTTAAGGCGAGAAAAAGTATCAAACCCTCTTGAAAAGGCGAGATAGGCTGATCTCAAACCCTCAGGCTAAGATATCTTTTGTCCATCCCTCGGCAAGCCTCGGGATGGACATGATATCTTAGCCTTCGGGTTTGAGATCAGCCTATCTCGCCTTTTCCCTTGGGATAGATACTATATTTCTCACCCTACCTGTAGTGCTTTCTATGTAGCCAATGCCTGTGCGAGATTTTTCCGTCTCACCCATCCATTTTCCGTCTCACCCAACCGCCTGGGTAAGAACACCTACACGATCTTTTTCCCGCGATTTTTGTATCCGCTTGACATTTAAATTGCAATGGTTTTCTTGTTTTTTCTTTTTAGATAAACACTTTTTCCAAAAACGTCGACATATAAAGCTGTGTCTTTAACTCTTGACACCTATTACATGTACCAGATCATTCTGAAAATAATGTTATACTCGACAATATTCAAAAATTGCGCTCGAATCTTATGACGTCATAAAAGGGGACGTAACTCCCGTAAGTAAACAAAAGTGAGGAAGGTCAAATAGGGTCTGTAAGTCTCGTCATGTGACTAACGAGAATCCACGGTAAACAGGCAATTTGAAAACGTTTCCCGCCAAAACATGACGTAAGAGGATTGTGACGTTCAAGTTTTTGTTTGAAACGTCATATATCTTGGTTTAAAATGTAACTTCCGGGTACAAGTTTTGATCCCGGAAGTTCCAAAATTGTACGAGACTTACAGGCCCTATTTCAGATCAAACGATTTCGGTGTATAAGTAAACACAAATGAAAAGCCAGAGTAAGCCAAGTAAATAATTGTGTAATGTAATATGTTTTGAATTATTTGATGTCAACAGAAATCCAACTTTATGCTTGATAGTACGAAACATGATGTCCAATGTCAAAATCAGCAACTGTCCGTTCGTGTTGGCAGGGTGAGAAAACAAATCAAACACGGGTATGTGTGCGAGACAAGGTAAACATCACACACCCTCGTGCAAGATTAGGTAGTCTCTGACTCGGCGAAACCTCGTCAGAGACAACCTTAATCTTGCCCTTGGGTGTGTGAGATTTCCTTGTCTCGCACACCCACCCGTGTTAGATTCATATTGTCTCAACCGACGGGTGAGATAAGAATTTCAAATGCGGAAATACATTATGATGTTACCGATGTCATAGTGAGTTGCTTAAAGACATGGTGGACGCAAACTAGAGTCTGGTTATACAGAAACTTGTGAGAAAAACAATCAAACACCGTTGAAAACGCAAGATTAAGAAATCTCAGACACCCTCTGGTAAGATTCCAATGGTTCTCTGACTCGACAAGCCTCGTCAGAGAAATATTGAAATCTTGCCCTTGGGTGTCTGAGATTTCTCGATCTTGCACTTTCAATGGTGTTAGATTGTATTAGTCTCTGGACAATTCTGTTCGCTAATTTAGTTATTACCCTCATTTATACATTAAATCACAGGGATTCGTTTCCGTTAGTATGCTATCAATGTGCGGTCGACTAAAAAATCACAATTTTTCAGTCGACCGCACATTGATAGCTCAAAAATCACGATTTTTCAATCGACCGCACATTGATATAGTATTCTTTCGGAAGCAAATCCCTATGATTAAATATAATATATTGACTAGGTATTTTCTTGGATCTGCAATAAAAACCATCCTATCATGAGATAAATATGCAGTATTCAAACTGAAGCTATAAGAGAGAATGGACAATCATTTTACCACATTTTATAATGTTTGCTGTGGTCCCCCTAAGGTTCATTATAGCCGCAAAAATCTACTGTTCCTTTTCTGTTTATTTTGTTCTGTATGAAATTTACTTTAGAACAAATGAGTATATGCACATGAGTCACAAGTGACTGAGTATATGACAGCAAGTACTCCCCCTTTTCCATCTGCGCAGTATCAAATATATGGTAATTTTGTTGCTCCCTTTATTCTAATTAATGACTACATTTTTTTTCCTTGTGAGGTTTTATTTTATTTTCCTCTCAATTGTCAATGTTTTAAGTTAGGTTGTCAAATAAAGAGTCAGTTTTGTCCGAAAAATATAGCCCCGGATTTTTTACTTAACAATATCTTCCCTTCTTGAAACTAATTTTACTCCGATGCTTTCTGTATCTGGTCTCAAACATTCTTATTACATTTTCCGTTGGGGATCGAAAGCAAATGTCTTGGTAGGTATTCAGTAATTGAAAGTAAAGTTGACGAAGAGAAAAAACTCAAGGGGAAAAGAAAACGTTATTTCCGATTCATTTTATTTTTGTTTATCATATTAACATATCATATGTGACGCATTTCAACGACATATTAATAATCGATATATATCCGTTACTTCACCTATCACCATCCTCAGGTAAAACCAATACACTAAGTTTATTTTGAAATACACATCCGTGTGATAAGTTAACTAACACTTTGACATACACATTTACAAGAGATAGTAATGGAAAAGGGACAAGGTAAGAAAACCCGTTGATCACTTTCTATCACATCCTATGTTTTATGTTATATTATGTCCAGTAAACAAATGATTTCAATATTTTATTATTATTTTTTTATAATCGGGCACAATTACATTGTGAGTAAAAAACACAGCAAACATTACATAAAAATATTTTACTTAAAAGTCTTTGAAGGAAAAAAAGATGAACTTGTGCTACAATTTGAAAGAAAACAGCAGATATACCATAAAAAATTCGTCGAAATAATTGACAATTCAATCGACCTAAGATTATTCACCAGAAATATGGTAATCTGAAGACCATTGACACGACTTTTGTAAAGATAAGAATAGTTTTCAGTTTTGTTTCGTAGTTTAATATTTTGAAATACTTCCGAATAACATTTTTAAACGGCTTGAAGTTTCATATGAAGGGGAAAATCCACATCGTCATAATTTTGATAAAAATCAACAGAATGGGCAGTTTGAAAATAATGCGCAAATACGGGTAGTGGGCTTGGCCTTGTTTATAAATATTATCACATATTAGGGTTACTATGTAAAATGTACAGTGCTATATATTTATATGTTTAATCTTACCTTTTGACATTATATAAGTTGCACTTTTTATTCGACGATTTTGTCTGTGTGTTTTAGTGCAAAGTAAAATCAATATAATTTATTGAAGGATGACAAAGACGTTTCAATCACTAAAATTTGACAACCTGTAATAGAAGATAGGTAACAATTTCCGTATATAGAAACCATGGATAATTTGTTAATGTTTATTTCTGTCCATCCCTTTTTTACCTCCCTCTAGTCAATGGTACAAATGTAAGGAGTGTGGTTGCTATTATATCCTTGAGCACCGTCCCTTGGTGTCTTTTGTAGATTTACAACTTGTTGATATTGATATTATTGTTATTTATGATGCGTGCGTATGTACTTACAAATATAAAAAAAAATAAAATAAAATTAAAAAAAATCTGATAATGTGTCCCTCGTCCGGGTTACAGGCATACATATATATATAAATTTATATATTAACTTGTTCTTCCATTAATTTTGTTGTATTGTTGTGTCTGAATTATGAATGTTATATTTGTAATTGCCCCTTGATGGATCTTGATTGGAATAAATGTATCTTTATCTTTATCTGTAAGGCAAGTTCCTTTGTACAGTCTGAACTAACTTATAAAATGGGGGTAATAACAAAATATCGAACAGAGTGGGGAGAAGTAGCCAGCTTTCAACAATATCAAGACAGTGAAATCGAAAGTTTGAAATTACTTTAAAAAGTCAGCAGAGCAGACCTCATTGCGTTTTAGGGAAGAACTCGAGAGTTACGACAGACACGACGATGTATGCAATGTTTATATGAGGACCTATATAAAAAAAATTGCATGTTTTCACATGTTCATACATTTCGATAAGTGCGTTAGAAGATTTATTACAGTTAATTATTTCCCGACTGTTGGCTCTGTATTTGGACAGATCAAATAAAAATATTGGTTTTGTGTTGAGATAATGTCTACAAGACAATTTTAAGCTGTAGTATGTGTACTTTGTGCTGTAATTGCAACAAATACTATTGTCTCTATACACAGCAAAAATTTCTGTTTCTCACAAGGAAGTTCTGCATAAGGAGGCAAAGACTCGGACATAAATCAAGAATGAATGAAAGAGAGACCATTGATACGCATATTTCTATTTGTTTCGTTATGACCTCGCCGACAATGCGTGATATATTACTTATACATGTAGTTATAAATATACAGTCAGTTTCTTTAAGTTATCAAACAGGAAGAATGAAATTATAAATTTATAACTTGGTGTTTAGTAGCAACGATGTTTGTTTGTTTTTTTCTTTAAAGATTGTGTAAATGACTTATGTTTTAGCATACCTTAACCCAAGGGATATTGCTAGCTATTGCAATCTCTTTGTGGGCGTCGTCCGCCTAACGGTCGTCGCCTACCCGACAACATCATCTACTATGAAACCACTGAAGCAAATTAAACCAAAGAAAACAATGATTTTTCGGAAGTTAGTCACTTTGTACTAATAAATAATCAACTAAATTGCAACCAGCGCAGAAAATGAAAGCACATTTGGGTCAACTTGCGCAGAAATTACTGGTATTTTACAAAGACAGCTCTTTTCTGTAAGCTTAACAAAACTGGACCTGTGTGAAAAATACTGCTGGTGAACAGTTAGTCCCCGAAGGTATTCACAAAACCAGTAGCCCAGCACTTCTGTGCTGACCCGAAACTTGTTTAAAACTTGTTGAGTATCTACCTCATGTCCTTAGCTGATTTTATTTCAATATTTGCTTTCTATCAGGTTTTCGAAAACTTTCAAAACTTTTGGACAAGAGCAATTTATTTGTAGGAAGTGGTTCAGCCTGCATTCAACCGCCTATACGGTTCATCTGAAAGAAAATGTGCACAGATTTTACTTAATATCTGGAGAGTACTGGGTATTTAAACAACCCGTAAAGCTAATGATGCCCTGTTTGACAGGTGTCGGGTACTATTTCTGGTCTTTTGAATATTTTTTTTTGGATGGCCATTTCGTAAATAAATTTCCCATGAAGTGAGATATATTACATGAGACTTATCATGTAAACAGTATATCTACAATATTAGGAAGAAAACTAGTACAATTCAAAAATTTTGTAAGAAAATAGATTGGATGGGACAACACGGGAATGACTTATAATTAGTATTAGTACTAAGAAAGAGGACAAATGGACAAGGTCAGAAAAATATATACTTGTATAGGACCACCAAAGCGTTTACTCATTCATCGAGAAATATAGATCGGACATTTTTTATACTGCGTGTAGCGTGGTGTTTCTCCATACAGTTGGACTACAATGGTCTTCGACCAGGCCTGAATACCATCCATTGACTGGCCAATCCTCTATCTACCGCCAGGGGGCCTGTCTTGTAGCCGGATCCCCTAGAACCAATCCAATATATCTATTATCTAAACCGTTGATGATATTTTCCATTGCAATATTACTACATTTTGCCTCTCGGATTTTGGCTCTTGACAGTTCTGTTCGATAATTTTTTATTACCCCTACTTACTAGGAAGATAGAGATGTATCGGTATATATTTGTATATTTCAAAATTTACCGGTAGCTGATATTTAAGAAACATGTACAATATTCTTTTTCGATGTAAAATCTCAATTTTCTCTTTCTCTAATGAATTCATATTGATAATATGGTTCAAACGTTGACCACCTGACCCCATGCCATTTACACTATGTTTCTGAAAAAAGTATTGATTAAAAGACACCAATAAAAATCAATCAGAAAGTTGAGTAGCAAGCTTTGTTTGTTTCCAACCGTTAAATAGAAAGAATCCTTAAGACCTGTTAACATGTTTATTGTTGTCTTGGTAACAGGAGTATTTGCTATAAAACGTAGAAAAGTCATTATAATACACAAAATGTTTGTTCTTTACAGTACGAAATATTCTTGCATATTTATGCTGCATTTAATTCATTTATGAAAGATGCAAAAGGAAAACAAGTTCCATATTATACACACTTGACGCACAATTTATTTAGAAAAAAATTCATGATTATTGTTTCATATGTCCCCCATTGGCATCATACTCTTCACAGAACAACTGATCAAAGTACTTTGAATAATTGTTCCATGGTTGGGATGACACCCAAAGGTTTAACTACTATGGGTTTGTTTATGTTGTGTCCTGTTTTTTTCTCTACGTGTGCTGGTTCTTTATATTAACGTTTTTGGTCTAGTTTTTCAAATTAGCTTTTGTTTGTATGTTTTCTTCCTCTACGATCTTCGTGTGCATAATTATTTTGTTTCAGTACACAGCAAATTATATTGTTATGGAAGAAAACTTTGTTTCCCTTTAACTCAGCCGTTGGCTTCGGCAATAGAACACTGAGCTGTTTCCATTACCTTGGGAAAATAATCTGGTCTGTTACCTGGATACGCATTAAATAACTGTATATTATACTATATCGTAGCTAGTTCATAGACATTAACGTATGATTGAATTGTAGGATATAATTTTGTTTTACTCATTTGCCTTTTTATTTCAGAACAACCGCCTCCGTATGACTATGGGCAGGCCTCTGCCCCTCCATCACAAGGTTACACATATCCTCAAGCTTCATACCCACCACAACCACAAGGGTATGGACAGGCAGGATACCCTCCACAGCCACAAGGTTATGGGGCTCCGATAGATAAACCACCGACACAAGGTTATGGACAACCGACTTACCCACAAGGATATGGGATGCAACAACAACAATCAAACGCAGTTATTGTAAGCAAATATGGTATTTTATCGGGGAACAAATAGTTATAGATTAATTGGTTAAACACATCTCTTATCGGAACTATGTAAAATAAATATACACAGTTGTTGGGACATAGGTAAAACAACCTGATAAGTTTTCTTCGATAACAAATATTTTGGTGATTATTGATATACAATTTTTTTATCTTTTTTTGCACTCAATGCACTAATGTAGAATACTGACATTTTGAAATATGTTAAAAACGCATCAAGTCTAGCACAGCAATATACCTGATACTGTTGACACTCCTTAAACATTTACTCCGTATTAACTCGTGTGACTGATGTCGTTACAATATATGTTTATTGCTGTAAGACAGTTTACCATCATTGCAATTTGAATATAATTTTCACCGCAAGTTGTTGTAAGTCAACTATCTGCTCTTCCTGCAACTCTTTTTTTTTTAAGTAAAAAAGACTATGGCGACTTCAAGATGAATAACAACAAAAAGCGTAGTTCCGTTGCTTTGTTTTGCCATGTGTTTGTAGAGACTTCGTCTCATGTTCATTTACTCCATATCCCTTCACTGTTTATACCAGAAGAGATTAACTCCATATCCCTTCACTGCTTATACCAGAAGACATTTACTCCATATCCCTTCACTGCTTATACCAGAAGACAATCACAATATTAATTAACAACCACGGGTAATCCATCGAGTCAATAGTAAGAAAATTTGCCATAATAAAACCATGAGATGTAGTTACTATAACCAGGTAGGTAAGACTAACATTTTGGATATGGCGTTTAAGTCTCGTACAATTTTGGAACTTCCGGGATCAAAACTTGGACCCGGAAGTTACATTTTAGACAAAGATATATGACGTTTCAAACAAAAATTTGAACGTCACAATCCTCAGACGTCATGTTTTTTGGCGGGAAACGTTTTCGAATTGCCTGTTTATCGTGGATTCTCGTGAGTCACATGACGAGACTTACAGACCCTATTGCAAAAAATAAAATGCTAAAATTTAAGTATATGATAGTGCATCCATACTTGAGAAATTCTTTGAAGAACCTGAAATGAAAAGAGAGCATGCATCTCTACCACGGTGAATCTTTTTATGGACTCCACACTGCCCGAGAGACAAACACCTGTTTTAAATAAACAATGTAAGGAGTAATTACACATGAAACAAGGTCTCTACCAATGCATGGTACAATCGAACGAATCCTTTATTGTTCTTCTTCAACTTGAAGTCACCATGAGGCCTAACAATAAGCTTTGTACACACCTCATAGTAAATTTCAAGACGGCTCAAGCATCGGTTTGTGTAGAATTCATTGCTAGATGTTGAGCAACGATTCATCCATGTCTGCTTCACCCCATGGATACACGATTGTCAACAAACAGTATACACACATTAACCTGTGAGAAAAGACAGTCACAATATATAAACAACCGCAGGACACTCATCGAGTCAATAGTAAGAAAACTCGAGTCAATAGAAAGAAAACTTGGTATAAAAAAATCATGAGATGAGTACATTATAAATTTCGAAAAAAAAGATAAAATTCTGAAATTTTATAGTATATTAATATAAGAAAGATAACAGGA
>MJUU01030428.1:77393-135502 GCA_002080025.1 Modiolus philippinarum
AAAAAAAATTTTCTGAAGGAGGCTTTCTGCCCAAAAAAATAATGTTAATTTTGGAAAAAAAATATTTTGTTGATACACGTGAAAAAAATTTTCTGTCCAGAAAAAAAACCATAACCCCCCCCTTTCAGGTTAAATGGTTGGTCCCTTAGAAAATCGTAAACAAACAAAAACTCCGCCCATCTATTGCATGGAACCCATCAATCTTAGTTTTAACGCCTGAGCAAACAAAGCAAGCAAGGTAACCAAACTTTTATTCAACATGCTAGAGGAAATTAGCTCTAATTTTCCGTTATATAGATGATATTTTTCACTAAATAAACATCGCTTTGGTGATTCTCTTCATATAATCTAACCAACAAAGCTCAACATACACCTTCACTTCGGCCTCATTCCTTTAACTTCCTGTACTCCATATCCTTTATTTATTCATATTGAAATTGACAACTAGGGTATCCTACAAACTAAGCTTTATGACAAACAAACAAGATGACTTCACTTTTGCAATAGTCAACTTCTCTTTGCTTTGTAGCAACATCCGAACAGTGTCATCATATGAAGATAACATCTAACTCATTCGCTACTCAAAGGTCTATTGTCGATATAGTGACTTTCCTGATAGAGCCCGGTTGCTAACAAATAGGCTACTTAAACAAGAGTGTGTTACCGATAACCAAGAAGTTTTACGGTCGACCTCACGATCTTGTGGACCGCTATGAGATATCTGTTTCCCAGATGACAACTGTTTTTTCATGCAAAAGCTTTGTTGTTTCCTCTAACGGATTTAATTTTAATACCTGATATGACATGTTCAAAAGGCTGGCTATCTTATCAGTATCAGAAGCGGGATATGCTTACTCTACTGGAAGCTGATCTCACAATCTAATAAGGGAAAATGTCTGTTCTAATCACAACCGATTCTAAAAGTATATTTGCTTCGTTTAATTTCAAAAAGAGGTGGTCTTTGACAGTTTCGGGAATAAGCCAGACTTGGAATTTGAAATCAAATATTTTTGATATCCAATAATTGAATGTATGGGTTTTAGTAGGCTTAAAAAACTAGAGTAATGAGAGTCGTTATTGACAGTGATATCCGCACTCCCCGTTTTACAAAAAAAGACGCATCAGCCATAAATAAAAAAGTAGGATTTTGTGTCACAAGAAAACGTGATGGACGGGCGAACATGATAAACAACAATACCCCCGAACATACATTTAAAAATGTGTCACTTACAATTGAGAGAAAGTTCGAATGCTAATTTTAGTAAAACATGTCACATATCATTGTGAAGGTCAAGTAGTCAAAAGCGACCAACAGAAAAACGATGAAGTTGTCGTTGTGAATTGGTTGTCTGGAATGGTTTGTTTACTTTCGGTACGGACCTTTTATGGGAATTGAAGGCAAAGGCAACGTCTCAATAAAATAACTGTTCTCTATAATAATATTTTGTATTCATACAGAGATATATCAGAGATATATTCCTTTGCCTTGACATGTCCTTTGTAAAATATATAGTATGTAAACAAGAAAAATTATTTAGTACTTGCAATGAGTGAACTAAGCCGTTGGTTTATTCCAAAAATTTATCTGCAAATTTTTGAGGTTATTGCCCATGCAAAGCTACCAATATTTTATGCTAGTATCTACAAATTTAATGATTTTGCAGAAAAAATCTTGAAAATATTGTGGTAGTTGGATGTTTTCTGGGACAAAAATGCGGTCTGTTCGAATGATTTGCCGTTTTTTATATTGATTATCATAAATAACTCATTTATTTGTTGATAATACTTGCAACGAATGGTAGCTTTGTATGCATAAATGAAACGGCTATCTGCAAACGAAGTTTGGTGAAGAACCAACAAGCCGTTAAGGCTGGGGATTTTACATAAAATTTCCATAGGTTTAACATTGAACTGAAAAAGGGGCCTTTAACCTTAATAGTGTGCCATAAATTACTTAAGTCGTACTATATATGAATTTACGGGATTTATTTGTCAGTCAAAGTCGAACATGACTTTTAAAAAAGACAACTGAGGAAATTCACATCGTTTTTGTGGTTTTCTTGTGTTTTGCTTTTTAATTTTTTCTATTACAGGCGGGAAGTGGTTGAAATAGAACAATAGAAATTGAGCTCTCGTTTAAATGAGGTAGAAATGTTACTTTTTGGATTGTTTACCATGGATGCATAATTATAAAAGTTATTTCCAATTGAAACAATATTTATATTTTTCATTCCTTTATTTCGAATTTATATGAAAACAACGTAGATTGCCGCAGGTGAACGCATAGATGCATATACGATGCACAAATCTGCATAAAATATCAAGTTAGTGTCTGTCTTTCAAAGTGGATCCCCATCTATAGATTTGACCAAAATTTGTATACGGATTGCCAATATCCCTGTTAATACATGTGCAAATTTTCATATCCGCCCTTTGTAGCGTTTCTCCGGATTAAAAGTTCAAACACGATCGAATTTTTATCTCCTTACCATTCTTTCTGAGGTTTCTTTCGGGAATCAACTTTGTATAAATAGGAAACTGTCAACAAATCTGTCTAAAAGAACACCAAATAGTAACCACCCTTATGTTACACCTCAAATACTAATTAACACGTGTCCGAAAATATTGAAATTTAACGCAGTGAAAATACAAGGTCTTATAAGTAATACATTCCCCTTTGATTGCCCCATATATTTATTTCACAGTGAGTACAATTCACTTGAGAGCTAAAAATACAATGAAAAGTCCATTTTACTTGAAAAAAAGTGGATCCTCAAAAAGGCCATATGCAGAAATTAATTTCATATGGTTTAAACGATGCATAATTATATATTTAATAATTCTCCTTAATTTTGTTTCCGCCCATGCCCTCTGAGGGTGGCTAGATTTTTTCTTTATAATCATAGTTTTGACCATCAACGACATATATATATTTCTCATATATCTGTTCCGTACAGCGATTGCTGCAGCATAAGACACATAGTGTGTGAAATGTAAAAGAAATACCGCAAATATTAGAAATTTGATTTTATTACCGTGGCTGTGTCATCACACATCTTGTTTATTTTGAGGAGATGGCAGGTAAACAAATTTACAGGGGAGACAATTTTTTGTGAACTGCTTCCCCGCCTGATTAGGCCAAATATTTTCGGCCTGAAATATCAAATTCCTAGCGCTGTACCTATCTTGTTCCTATGACAGACAATTCAATAAAAATAATAAAAATTTCGACATATTCCCGAATTTCAAAAATTGGAAAATTGAGAAGTTGTTTTAACTTTAAAAATTCAGTATATTATGGTCTTTGTCTTGCATGTCATTGTAAAACTTGTAAGACTCATGTTTGTGCAATAACGTAATAACTAAATACAGTACTTTGTTAAGGTAAAAAAACAATGAAAGGATATAGAGTAAATGCATATGAGACAAAGTCTATACAAATACATTGTAGAACTACTCAATGTAACAACACATGTATTGTGTTTCTTCATTTTTAACTCGGCCTTCAACAAGCTTTGCTAATTCTTCATAGTTAGTAAGTTTTAGAAGGCCCTTATCACCAGTTTTATGGTATTTCTAGGAAGTCTTTCCTTTTCATATTTCTATAGTTAGTATGGTAATATTTCAGTACCAAACAACAGCAGTAGAACACATTGCACAAGAACGATTACAATTTTGTTTATAAATATTTCAGACAAAAGTGGACAACAACCAAATCTACAGGGATATTCACAACCTGGAAATGGCTTTAATTCTAACGGATACCAACCTGGATATGGCTTTAATAACAGTTACCCCCCACCATCTGCAGTGTATAGTCAGCCTACAAGTCAACAACAGACAAATTTCGTTTATACATCTACGTCCAGTTCTCATGTGGTAAATGTATTAAAAAAGATGCTCACAAATGTAATTTTTAAAGACTGTACCTTACTGATTTTTGTAGCACCTAAGTAAAAGAAGTCAAACTCGAACAGGACGGAAGTGGTCTTGCACCGTCCTCAGAAAATTTCGATTCCTTACTTTTTTAAAGATATATATTCTGTACTTTAAAGAAGCTGTAGAAATTATTATTTATAGTTGCTTTTGTAATAAATAGAATGTATAGACAACTTCCACTCCTCAGATAGATCGAAGGCAAAACTCTGCCACCTTTTAATAGTATATTCCATATTTAGGATTTGGTACCGAGGACCTGAAAATAAATACCCATATACCGCACATATTGTGGAATTAAAAAATAGTGTTGCTTGTACTTAGCA
The DNA here is from genome assembly GCA_002080025.1 of Modiolus philippinarum. Classification (NCBI taxonomy): domain Eukaryota; kingdom Metazoa; phylum Mollusca; class Bivalvia; order Mytilida; family Modiolidae; genus Modiolus; species Modiolus philippinarum. Next base: position 81,656 of record MJUU01030428.1, read on the forward strand.
TTTGTTATGTCTCGTGTACACTCATTCTTATATTTAAATTTCATATCATCACTTGTATATGCGCAAATGAAAGTATATTGATGACAATATCTTTGATTGATGCATGGTAACTACGTTTGAATTGTAGGTTACCATCATCCATTCATAATCACTAAATTCCTTGTAGTTAGCTCGATATTTCGCCCTAGCAGTAATTTTAGCAGAATTTACTGCTTAATGTAGGTCAAAGCATTATCTATTTTAGGTAGTACGGGGCATCTGACAAAAAAAAAATGAAATTCACCATATGGTAGGTTTACACTGCCGATCTAAGCAACACGACCGAACTCGATCTATGAATATTCATGACTATTCATCGATCGGGACACTGATCTTGAATGCTCGTGTTCGGTCTACTTACCAAATCGGGGCGTCTTACTAACTCTGCTGAACTCGAGCTGTGTTCCCGAATATTTTTGACATGTAAAAAAATATCGTGAACAGGTCGTGTGCATTATATGTCGAGATCAGGTCGGGAATCAATCGGGGTCCGATCGAGTTAGACGTGAAGAGGTCGACAAGGGATTGGCCTTGATCGAGTTTCAAAATTTTAGCCGATCATCCCGATGTCTACCCGACTGTAACTCATTCGCTTCTCGATTTAGGCCAAGTCACTTCAAGATCAACTCGATTAGCACTCGATCATTACTCGACTAACACGATTCTTTCGAACCATAACCCGATTTTCCCCGACCTGTATCCGACTTTTACTCGACCAATTAACACGACAACATATCATCTTTTCATATTGCTAGGTTTATGGTAGGTTTACACTGCCGATCAAAGCAACTCGACCGAACTCGATCTATGAATATTCNTGAATATTCATCGATCGGGACACTGATCTTGAATGCTCGTGTTCGGTCTACTTACCAAATCGGGACGATCTTACTAGCTCTGCTGAACTCGAGCTGTGTTCCCGAATATTTTTGACATGTCAAAAAATATCGTGAAGAGGTCGTGTGCATTATATGTCGAGAACAGGTCGGGAATCAATCGGGGTCTGATCGAGGTAGTCGTGAAGAGGTCGTAAAGGGATCGGTCTTGATCGAGTTTCAAAATTTTGGCCGATCATGCCGATTTCTACCCGACTTTAACTCATCCGCTTCTCGATTTATGCCGGGTCGCTTCCAGACCAACTCGATAAGTACTCGATCTTTACTCGACTAACTCGATTCATTGTTTTTTTTTCTATACAAGATCTTCCGGACCATTACCCGATTTTTTCCCGACCTGTATCCGACTTTTACTCGACCACTCAAGACCTTTACTCGATTTAACATCGCTTGGTTGGGCAGTTCTGAACATGTTCTTTCAGTTCCATTTCCAGCGACCAATCGAACGAAAAGGAACACACAAGAATAATTCTGTCAAAACTATTTATATTTTTTAAATTGTACTTGACTATTAATCATTATTTTTTGTTTTTGGTGTCATAGATTGAATAATATAACTTTTAAAGACAGTTTATGAAAAAAATTACAACACCAGTTGTTAATCAATAATTTCTCGATAGACTACTTTTGTCAATTCAAAGGCGATTTGGGTATAAATTCAATGCTCAAACCTCAGAAAATAATTTGTCTGCCATGTATATGTTGTTCGTTTGTATCATTTGCAAAACTCCAGCATATCTTTCCTGCAAAAACTGTTAAAATCGTTTATTGTTTCTCAAAATATTCTTTTGGTCACCTTATTGAATTCTGTCTGCACCACCCTTTTTTCGGCGCAGATGGAACCTGTTCCGAACATTGTTCCATTCTGTTTGATTGTCAGTTCTGGGTGTTCCATTAGTTCAGAACATTCTGAACCTTTCAACCGAGCGCCACCCAAGACAACATGTCATCTTATCACAATGTCACAACATGGCTTTCAAGAGCCTCGGTGTCTCACCACGGCCTTACTTCAGTTTTTAAAAGAGCCATCCAATGGACTCCAATGACTATTGTGATCAAGTTTAGTTGATTATCATCTTTGGTATGATCTGCCAGGTACTAACTCAAGTGGGGACCACAGTAGTTTCAGAGTAGAAGATGTTGGAATGCCTAAGTAAGGTCGAATATTAAATTATGTTCACCGTTGGATTGCATGCAGACAAGATAGATACTATTTTAGGAATTGGAACATCCAAGGACTATTTTGACAATTTTGGCTGCAATTGGTCAAGTGAAAATCCTGGTACAATGTTTAACTGTGTCCCCCTTTAGCGGTCATCTTGCATTAGCTGACGATATGGCAGACACTATTTTGAAAAGGGACCATCACTGGCAATCGTAACAAGTTTGGTCTTATTTTCTTAGGGGTTTCAGTTGTAATGTTTGAATTAGTTATCCCATCAGATCCAATTTACAACTATATTCCCAGTTGGCGGTTATATTTGATTGGAAGCGGACATGGCGATTTTTTCACATTGAACCAATCGAGGTCTATCATGACTGCGGTTTCTGGGTAAAATATACTTAAATGCAAAGTTCATGGACAATGGACACAAAATAATGACAAAAGCTCAACCTTGCTATACCAGGATTAGAATAGACTATCAGATTGTGCATGCTACTAGTAGAATTAAAGGATGACGTGCAGATGGCTTAAATTCAATCAACTAGCTATGCTAACCGAATTCGAAATTGAATCCAAGATGTACCCAACATACACATTCCAGAAATAGATTCATTAAACACATGAATTCAAGAATGAAATATTGTTTCTTCCGAGCAGATTGGTACTCTTATCACAAGATTTTGATTCAAGCTAAATGAAAAATGCGATGTTGAGCATTTGTAACATGTACTAGAAAATAAAAATAATCTTTTAGATTAGCACCGGGAAAATGATGTACCCGACGGGCAGTCGCTCGCCATTTTCACTTTCTAAAAACCGGATTTTTTTATACAGAGTGCAAGTTTAAAGCTATACACGGAAATTACTGTTAATCTAGTTACCACTCATATCATATAATAGAAACGGGGAATGTGTCAAAGAGACAACGAACCTTAGTGGAGTAATTACAACTCAAAACCACCATAAGATCTAAGAATGAACGGTGAGGAAACCCCACACCCAACAGCAGGTCGGAGTCGGTCCCTAAATAAAGAGTATGTAATTTCAGCGAAATAAACATCATCCTAGACTCCTATAGACATAAAGTAAACTAAGAAGAAAACAGACAAGACACACAAAGGCTTAATAAATTTCCTGACATAAGACAGGCACAAGCTGCAGTGGGAATAAACTAGTTGTATTGGGCCCAAACCTTCCCCTATAGCCAATGTGCTAAAATTAAAAAAAGTGTGTCTTCTGTTTTATGTATCAGATTAGTCCTAAATGTAATGACAGAAAAATTATGCATGATGAGGAGGATAACCTGCTAGTATATGAAAGCAAACATTCATTCCTCTATAATGATGACTTTGAAGCATAAGCTATTGTCTAACCCAAAATACGCGCCTTCTGTGTCAGATCCGCCTTCTCTGCTACTCTATCATAGTTATCATCTTTTCGTTGAGGCATCAGCCACATTAGCCACAAATTTTGCTTCTCCTAATTCCCTGAATTTTTACATTATATCCCGGTATCCATACAGCTCATTTAAATCATTGCAGTTGGAGTTAACATATGTGTTATGGTCTCATGTTCATTTACTCCATATCCTTTCGTGAAATATCTACAAACTTACTAACAGAACAAAACTCGAGCACACTCGACTATTTCACGATCTTCTCCCGACCAGGTCTAGTTAATCAAACACAAATCGGGCTATGATCTGGCTCAATCTGGAGGGTCGAGCAAAAGTCGTACGTGAATCGTGAAGAGATCGAGAATGGTCGAGTGTTAGTCGTGTTAAATCGGGTAAAGGTCGAAAGGACATCGTGAGCTAGCCCGATCATTGAATTTTATGACGTTGATCGGGATAAAACAGCATGGTCGAGTTGATCTAGTTGGTCTGATCGGCGGTGTAAATTTGTGGCCCATGTGGCTGATGCTTCAAGGAAAAGATGATAACTATGATAGATATAGAGTACGAGAGAAGGCGGATCTGACACAGAAGACGCGTATTTTGGGTTAGACAATAGCTAATGCTTCAAAGTCATCATTATAGAGGAATGAATTTTCGCTTTCATATACTAGCAGGTCATCCTCCTCATCATGCATAATTTTTCTGTCATTACATTTAGGACTAATCTGATACATAAAACAGAAGACACACTATTTCTAATTTTAGCACATTGGCTATAGGGGAAGGTTTGGGCCCAATACAACTAGTTTAATCCCACTGCAGCTTGCGCCTGTCTTATGTCAGGAAATTTATTAAGCCTTTGTGTGTCTTGTCTGTTTTCTACTTTGTTTACTTTATGTCTATAGGAGTCTAGGATGATGTTTATTTCAATGAACTTACATACTCTTTATTTAGGGACCGACTCCGACCTGCTGTTGGGTGTGGGGTTTCCTCACCGTTCATTCTTAGATCTCATGTTGGTTTTGAGTTGTAATTACTCCACTTTGGGTCGTTGTCTCTTTGACACATTCCCCGTTTCCATTCTATGATATGAGTGGTAACTAGATTAACAGTAGTTCCCGTGTATAGCTTTAAACCTGCACTCTGTATAAAAAATCCGGTTTTTAGAAAGTGAAAATGGCGAGCGACTGCCCGTTGGGTACACCATTTGCCCGGTGCAAATCTAAAAGATTATTTTTATTTTCTAGTACATGTTACAAATGCTCAACATCGCATTTTTCATATTTCATTTAGCTTGAATCAAAATCTTGTGATAAGAGTACCAATCTGCTCGGAAAAAAACAATATTTCATTCTTGAATTCATGTGTTTAGTGAATCTATTTCTGGAATGTGTATGTTGGGTACATCTTGGATTCAAATTCGGTTAGCATAGCTAGTTGATTGAATTTAAGCCATCTTCACGTCATCCTTTAATTCTACTAGTGGCATGCACAGTCTGATAGTCTATTCTAATCCTGGTATAGCCAGGTTGAGCTTTTGTCATTATTTAGTGTCCATTGTCCATGAACTTTGCATTTAAGTATATTCTACCCAGAAACCGCAGTCATGATACACCTCGATTGGTTCAATGTGAAAAAATCGCCATGTCCGCTTCGAATGAAATATAACCACCAACTGGGAATATAGTTGTAAATTGGATCTGATGGGATAACTAATTCAAGCATTACCACTGAAACCCCTTAAAAAAATAAGACCAAACTTGTTACAATTGCCAGTGATGGTCCCTTTTCAAAATAGTGTCTGCCATATTGTCAGCTAATACAAGATGACAGCCAAAGGGGGACACAGTTAAACATTGTACCAGAAGGATTTTCACTTGACCAATTGCAGCCAAAATTGGTCAAAATAGTCCTTGGATGTTCAAATTCCAAAAATAGTATCTATCTTGTCTGCATGCAATCCAACGGGGAACATAATTTAATATTCGACCATACTTAGGCATTCCAACATCTTCTACTCTGAAACTACTCGGACAATTGGCTGGTCCCCTCTTGAGTTAGTACCTGGCAGATCATACCAAAGATGATAATCAACCAAACTTGATCACAACAGTCATTGGAGTCCATTGGATGGCTTTTTAAAAACTGAAGTAAGGCCGTGGTGAGACAATGAGGCTCTTGAAAGCCTAATGTTGTGATAAGATGACATGTTGTCTTGTCAAATCGAGTAAAGGTCTTGAGTGGTCGAGTAAAAGTCGGATACAGGTCGGGAAAAATCGGGTTATGGTCCGGAAGATCTTGTATAGAAAAAAACAATGAATCGAGTTAGTCGAGTAAGGATCGAGTACTTATCGAGTTGGTCTGGAAGCGACTCGGCATAAATCGAGAAGCGGATGAGTTAAAGTCGGGTAGAAATCGGCATGATCGGCTAAAATTTNACATATAATGCACACGACCTCTTCACGATATTTTTTGACATGTCAAAAATATTCGGGAACACAGCTCGAGTTCAGCAGAGCAAGTAAGATCGTCCCGATTTGGTTAGTAGACCGAACACGAGCATTCAAGATCAGTGTCCCGATCGATGAATAGTCATGAATATTCATAGATCGAGTTAGGTCGAGTTGCTTTGATCGGCAGTGTAAACCTACCATAAAAGCACATCATGAGGTTTTCAAGAACCTCAGTGTCTCACAAGGGCCTTATTTCAATTTTTAAATGAGCCATCCAATGATCTCCAATGACTATTATGATCAAGTTTGGCTGATGACCATCTTTGATATGATGAGAATCTGCTGGATACTACCTCAAGTGGGGAAAGCCAAGGACTATTGATTTCGATTTTGGCGAATTAGCACAAAGAAGTTTCAGAATAGAAGATCTTTGAATGGATATCCTAGAAGGGTCGAATGTCAAATTATGTTCCCCGTTGTCGTCCATCTTGTATTGCATGCAGACAAAATAGATACTATTTTGAAAGGGGAACATCCAAGTAATATTTTGACCAATTTTGGCTGCAATTGGTCCGGTGAATTCAGAGAAGATCCTTCGAGTACAATGTAAAACTTATTGCCCCTTTTAGCTGTCATCTTCTACAAGCTGACGTTATGGCAGACGCTATTTTTAAAAGGGACAATGATCAATCGTAACAAGTTTGGTCTAATTGGCTTAGGGTTTTCAGAGGTAATTTAAAACTATATTCCCAGTTGGTGGTTATATTGGATTAGAAGCGGACATGACCTTTTTTGACATTGAACCAATCGAGGTCTATCGTGACCCGGCGGTCTCTGGGGAGAAGATATTCGAATGAAGAGTTCATGGACAACGGACACAAAATATTGGCAAAAGCTCAACCTAGCTATATCAGAATTGTAGAAATGAATATCAGACTGTTCATGATACTAGTAGAATTAAATGATGGCGTGCAGAGGGCTTAAAATTCAATCGAATTTGAAATTGAATCCACGATGTACCCAGTATGCACACTCCAGAAGTAGATTCACTAGATACATGAATTCAAGAATACACTATTCAAGAATGCACTATTAAATTCAATCGATCAGCTATGGTGACAGAATTTGAAATTGAATCCACGATGTACCCAATATACACACTCCAGAAGTAGATTCACTAAATACATGAATTCAAGAATACACTATTGTTTCTTCCAAGCAGTTGGTACTCTTATCACCAAATATTATTCGAACTAAATGATATAAGAAAAATGCAGTTTTGAACATTTGTTAAATGTACTAGACGATAGATAAAATTCTTTCAGATTTGCACTGGGCGAATGATGTACCCAAGGGGGAGTCGCTAGCCATTTTCACTTTCTAAAAATCGGCCTTTTTCCTACAGAAAGCTACGCGAATTCTGTGTTAGATCCGTCTTCTCTGCTACCCTAGATCTATCAAAGTTATGAAGCATCAGCCATATGGGCCACAAATTTTGCCACTCTACCAACATGCTGAACTGTTTCCTGAATTTAACATTTTATCCCCATATATACAAACTTACCAACAAGACAAAACTCGAGTACACTCGACAATCTCACGACCAGGTCTAGTTAATTAAAAATCGGGTTATGATCTGGCTCAATCTGACAAAGTCTGGTTGGTCGAATAAGAGTCGAGCATACGTCGTACGTGAATCGTAAAGATATCGAGAATGGTCGAGTGTTAGTCGTGTTCAATCGGGTAAAGGTCGAGTGGACGTCGTGAGCTAGCTCGATCAATGAATTTTATGACGGGATAAAACAGCATGGTTGAGTTGATCGAATTGATCTGATCGGCAGTGTAAACCTAGCTTTAGGAATGATTTTCGATGTCTTAAAATGGCTTAATTTGATCTCATATGACACTTTGCAAAATATTGAACCTTTTGAGCAAACTCCTAGAAAGAAAAAAAATTTTCGCCATTTAATAAAAAAAAAGTTCGATGACACCATATTTCTTTTCATGCAAATCGAAGGTAAGCATATTAGTAAATAATTGATCAAATTAACTGGTGTAAAATTAAATTAAAATTTTGATAAAATTCGCAGGTTTTCTCTTTGATTTTAAGTAAAAGGCAAAACAATATCCATAGCCAGAATTAGAATAAAGCAAGTTACTAAAATATGCACTTTTTAAGCACTGTTTCGACGACAAAACAGGATGTCAAATCCAAAATATACAATGACGGACATGGAGTAAATGTGCATGTGTTATTCTCTACAAATATCTCATGTGTACACCTATTAAATTACTATTATCTAAATTTATGTACATTCTAAAACCTAAGGATTAACTCCCACCATCGTAGTTTTGTCCTTAGCTATATTTGATATGACTGATTATTCGGATTTCGTTTGGTTTTATTCATTTTAAACATTCTCTACAAATATATGGTAAAACCAAGCTATGGAACAACTTTTTAATGTGGTTCTTCATCTGGAAGTCACTATGAAGCCTTTGATCTTTAATCTAACCTCATAGTAAAAATTTTACGAAAGGATATGGAGTAAATGAACATGAGACCATATCACATATGTTAACTCCAACTTCAATAATTTTAATGAGCTGTATGGCCATTTCGGAAATTTATTCCTCATCAGCAGCACTAGAACCCAAACAAAGGAAATCCATAATTTCAAAAAATATTAAAATGCATAAAACCAAACGAAATCCGAACAATCAGTAATATCAAATATAGCCAAGGACAAAACTACGATGGAGGGAGTTAAACCTTAATTTTAAGTAAGTTCATGATGGCTCTAGCGGAATTCTTTTGCTAGACGTCAAACACTGTTACGTCTTTGTTTGATGTTACTCATGAATGCCGGATCGCCAGCAAACATTAAATAAATTTACAAAGAGGTCTTACAATCGCTGTCATCCGTTGCCCGACGATGATACTAGTATACGACAATCACAACATGTGATAAACATTGATTGATAGGCGTCGAACAACGCTGTATGAATGTTCGATGCAGGATCGTCAACAAGAATACAATTAACTTGTAAAGTGTTCTGTTAATGCTTGACAAAAAGAATAATAATAGAAGACAACCAAAACATACGAATAACCGCATTGCATTCATAGAGTCGATTGTGACAAAACATACGTATTCATAGAGTCGATTGTGACAAAACATACGTATTCATAGAGTCGATTGCGACAATACATAATGAAATAGTCAAATGTTGGCACTATAAACAGGTGGTCGGAATAACATTTGGAAATGCAAAAAAAAAAGATAAATGGCAAAATTTAAATGCATAATAGTGTATCTATATAGTATATCTCTCAAAAACAAGTGCACCATAACTGAAATATATAAAGATTATACATCTCTCACACGAGGAACTTTTTTTATGAAATCCTCACTGCAGCAGACAATCTCAAGTCGTAAATAAACCATGAAAGGATATAAAGTTAATACGGAAAGTCCGTCGCATTTCTTAGTAAATAATCCCTTGAATGACGACTTCATACAAAAACAAATTTAACTGAACTAGATATTGAGTTTAATATGGAAAAATATATATTTGGTACATTTGCTCCTATTTATATATGTTCTGTCAATGGCAATTGTTGTTGAGTTACTACTGGACACTACCACAATGGAAGGGGAGGTTTGGAAAACCATTAAACCGAATTTACCAACAATTTCTTTGAAATGTCTGTACCTAGTCAGGATCATTACGGTCAAAAAGTTTTCCAGTTGTTTCCATCTGATTTGACTCACGGAATTCGGCTCTTGGCAAATGTGTTCGGTAATTTTGTTATTACCCCCATATATAAAAAATCAGTAAAGCACAAGTACTAAGCATATCGATAGTCAAGTCTCATCATCTATTTAGCAGATTTAACTCTGAGAAATCACATGGATATGTTTACATGAATTTCTGTAGGGATGAGATCGGGTTCAAAATACAAAAAAACCCAAGTTACATAATAAGCATTATATTGAGTTATGCTGCACACGTGTTTCAAAGAAAGCACCAATATCAAATAGTATGGAAATAATAATCCAAAAATAGTCAAAGAAGAAGTACTCATTACCAAACATATCGGAATAGGAAGCCAAATCCAATACTAAGGACATCCACAAGGACAGTGTAAGCGTCTCCCACCTTTTATGTGAGAAAAACAAAATACCGAATTACTGTAAATTCAATTTTTGCATGTGCGCATTTCGACAACTTATGTCTCTTCAGTGCAGATAAAATCAAAACATTTGGAAATCCATATACCGAAACATGTATAAAATCTGTTAGAAAACATATTAACAATAGAAAATTAATAGGAAAGCCAAAAATAAGCTAAGGACAAAGCTATGCAAGAGGGAGATACTCCTTTCTATCCCTCCTGGTCTCTCCCTGTAATTGATTCGGACTGTTGTCACTTTTATTTTCAAAAAATTTTGATATTGCAATTTTCCAAATAAAATCGGTTTTCGGGGCAGCACAGAAGTACTGGGTTGGTGAATACCCTAGGGGACTAACAGTCCACCAGTAGAGGCATCGGCCCATTGGTAATAAATTAAAAAAAATACCGAAGTTACTGATTTTTCTTTCTTCATAAGCCAAAAATAAGCTAAGGACAGAAATGATTTGTCCAAAATCAAAATCGCTGCCGTGAAAAAGTCGAGGCTAGTGGTCCAGATGAGACTACATAAAAGGATAAAAGTGTCAGTAAAATATTGTATATATTACAATCAGATTATCAAAAAATACATTATATAGATGTTGGAAATTTTCATCAGATAAATAAACAATTATTATATAATCAATTGAAAAACCTTTTTGAGGCATTTATTTTGAAAAATAATTTTGAAAATCAATTATAACAAGTTTTTGGCATATCAAAATTCCACTTAAAAACCTATCAATAATTTTATTGTAATTACTTAGTCTAGATCATCCACACCAAAATTACAAAATTGCAGCAGAATAATCAAGCTAGTATATCTTTTATCGGAAGTCGATTACTAGGATGGGCTTCTCAGATTTAACTCTAATTTCAGTCCTCAATTATCATTTAATATTTGATAATTGGATATTATAAATTCAAAATTGAAATTTATTGCAGAATAAACTTATCAATTTTGAAAGTTGATATTCAGTTTAATTCAAAATTTGATATTTTGATTGTATGTATTATTATGTATATTACTGTTGCTTCTTTCGTTTTTCAATGTAGATTGTCCAATTTCTTCAGTTATTTTTTAATAAAATACAGTTTAATGTAATCTAACACAAGACCCGCATCAATGTGATGGTAAAAAACTTGGCAAAATAAAACCAGAAGATGTTTACATGATAGGAAATGTTATTGGATCTTTCACAAAATAGGTAATGGCATATTCCGTCAAAATAAAGCACACCTTTGGAAGATGCAGATCAATTTGTTTTTTGCTATAAACAGATTTTAAAAAATTTTACAGCTAATAAATACTCATATTTTCCTGAAAATGGGGACATGTCTCCCAAGGGTTTGTAATTCATGCATACGTACATTTTTTCATCTTAGTTTCTACATATAGTGGAAAAATCTCTTATTTTCAAGAGAGGTAATTCAATTTTGATACATTTTCAAACCTAAATAATTTATAGTAAAGAATTCAATTTTACACATATATATATGGGCGGTGTAAAAAATCTAATTATAGGAGATACCATAAAAATTAAAAAAAAAAAGATTTCACAGTATTTCAGACAGAATTTTCAATCAAGTGAAATCTACTATATAATAAATTCTTTCCGTGTCATATTATATTTATAACATTTCACTAGGCATGTGTTTGGTGGAAGAAACCAGTTCTCAAAACAATAACTTCAACTATTAAGCCGAATGTAATGTTTTCTCTCTATATAGTTCAGATATGGTATCCTTGTTCTTGAGAGAATTTCTAATATGAATACACTATCACCCCATTATACTTTAAAACTTTTGGCATTTTATTTATTTATTTTTTTGTAAATTCCAAATGTTATTCATTACACTTGTTTATAGTGCCCTCATCTCACTTCTTTATTATGCCTAGTTTTCTTGCAATTGCCTCGATTAGCACTTGTAGTTATATATGTTGTTATTGTCCTCTGTTAGTCTTTTTGACTAACAACGACTAAGTGAAATTGTAAAAATTCTTTGCCAGTTAATTTTAAGTCTGTTGATAATCCTTCATCAGGGGCAAATATAAAACGTGGCATTGTTCGACATCTAACAATTAAATCCGCTCAAATGTTAGGAATCGTCTTGAACTTACTTTTCGGCATGACTAAACTCTGTTTCATGTAGACTGTCCAATTTCTTTTAGTTATTTTTGAATTAAATACCGTTTAAAGTAATCCAGCACAAGACCCGCATCAATGTGATGGTAAAAAACTTGGCAAAATAAAACCAGAAGATGTTTACATGATAGAAAATGCTATTAGATCTTTCACAAAATAGACAATGGCATATTTCGTCAAAATAAAGCACACCATTGAAAGATTCAGATCAATTTGTTTTTTTGTTGTTTTTTTTTGGTATAAACAGGTTTTAAAATTTTTTACTGCTAATAAATATTCATATAATCATAAAAATGGAAACATGCCTTCCAAGGTTTTCTAATTCATACATAAGTACAATTTTTATCTTAGCTTCTACATATTTATATTTGGAAAATAGGAAAGCCAATCCTTTCGCAAGAGAAGTAATTCAATTTTGATACATTTTCCAACTTTATAACTTTTCAAATTTAGCACAGTATTTAATATTACACATAGCTAGGTGATTGAGTCAAGATGTAAAAAAAAAACGCTGGAACAAAGAAAATACTTGAAAAAAATCATAGCACCTTGTCAGGCAGGATTTTCAGTCTCGTGAAGACTTGTTGTCATTGTCATGTTATATTTATAACACTTAATAGACCAAACCAGAGCTATGGTATCAGGATTTACCAGACCACTTCCCAACACGTCACAGCATAGAAAACATCACGTCATAAAGCCTAAAACGTCTTGAAATCACGTTTTTGAAGTACATTCTTGGTCACATGGGGCGGACATGTTTGTGACGTAGAGTCAACAAACAACAACTGGTGAATCTAAATACCAGAACTCAGATTTGGTCTATTAGACGTGTGTTTGGTTCTCAAACCAATAACGTCAACTATTAAGCCTTGCAATCACTCGATTACTAAGTTAAAGAAGTGGTTAAAATGTTAGAATTTCTGATCGACAATATATTTGTCTAGTTTGGAGGACTTGTTTTTCAACAGATCATCGAAATTCCAATAGGCACAAACTGTGCACCTCTTTAAGCCGATCTGTTTCTCCACTCTTATGAGACTGAATTCATTGGAGGGCTCCTACGAAATAAAGACCAAAAAAAAACTGACCCAGTCCTTTAATTTCAGCTTCCATTATATAGATAATATTTTATCACTAAACAACCCTCGCTTTGGTGATATTCTTCATCTTATTAACCAAAAAGAGCTTGAAATTAAGAATATTACAGATACTTCCATATCGGCCTCGTTGATAGAACTCAGTGGCTTACGAATAGCAAGTTACTACTTAAGCAAGGGTACGTTACCAAACACTTGAAGTCATCACTACAGAAGTTTTACGATCTTGTGGATCGTTATGGGATATCTGTTTCTAACAGATCTTTCCCTCTACAACTGAAGTTTGTTTTTCCTCTATCGGATTTGACGTTACTACCGGAGTTGACATGTTCAACACGTCGGGTGTCTTATAAGAAGCAGAAGATTCCTACTCTACCGGTAAACCTGACTCACCAATGTTTTTTATTGGGTTCATGTTGTTCATTTGTATGTGTGTCTTCATTTTTCTTTTTTGTCCTGTACTCAAGTGGTGTCCTTGTTTTTTTGTTTTTTGTTTTTGTTTCCGATGTTGCCATTGCCCATGGATTGTTTGTTCTTTTGACTGACGGTTCGGTTCTCACTTACTTAAAAAAAGCCAGAAAAAGGTGCAAGAGATGTATTCTCTCTATATGTGTAGACCCGAGGGAACCCCTGTATATAGAAATAGAACACAGTATTCCAGGCTGCGGGGTACAACCCCTCCAAAACTGGATCTCCGTGGTTGTGCGGGATGAATAAATACACAACCCATCTTTCGTATGGGATGTAAACTCAGGTCCATGTGTTGGAAGAAATGCCACCCTTCCTGCACGTTAATGAACCCTTGAAGCAATCTCTTTTTGAGTGGTCCGTAGGTGATTGCCTACAAGGTTAAATTCCCCGCCCCTTTCGATTTCACCCTACATTTCCAGTGGCAGTAAGAATTTCCCGTCCCATGACCCTTTCCATACCCCCAAAGTGATTATTTTTTAACAAACTTGTAGCTGAAATATTGCTGAGTAGATGTTAAACAATATTTAATCAATCAATCAAGCAATCTATATATGTGAATTATAGTGTACTTGTTCTTGAGAGAATTTCTCATATGAATACACTATCATACTTTAAACTAAAAACCTTTTTTGTAATTTCCAAATTTTATTCTTATCACCCGTGTAAAGTGTCCACATCTCACTACTTTATTATGCCTAGTTTCCTTGCAGTTGCCTCGCTGAGTACACCATGTTAGTCATCTGTTAGTCTATTTGTCGGGCAGCGGATGACAACATTACTGCGTTGAATAAAGAACATTACAAATTTAGTTTTTTATTACTAAGTAATTTCCTAGGGTTTGAAAAAATGCTGTTTTTTTATCAAGAATCCCCCCTAACATTGCGTTGGGTGTCTGTCCAAGTATGTTTCATGAAAATAATTTTATCTGAATAAAGTTCCAGCTATAATCAGGCTGTCACAAGTGTTGATCCACATGCAGGAAGTTCTATTCCTTTTTTGAAAATCCACTGCTGTGTCTGTCCAAGCGTTTGTTTAACAGTTATTATATAGTCAAGTAAGAAAATGACATTTGCATCTTTGCAAATTTGAAGCGCAGAGTATTTTTTGGCGAATACCATTGACCTTTCTATTGTATGTGGACGATTTGTACGTATATTTAAAACACACATAATTTTTTTCTCAACAGGAGCGGCTTCCATCTATATTGTTAGACTTCGAATTATTTGCCCATGTTAACAGGCGTCTGTGAAGAAAACTACCGTTGGTTTAGGAAAGATTGTAAACAGTTTTGGATTTTTTTTCATAGATGATCAAACACGGCGCTGTAAATATCTATACCCCCGCTCCGAAGGAGGGGTATACTGTTTTAACTCTGTCCGTCCGTCCGTTACACATATTTTCGTCGCATTTTTCTCAGCAAACACAAATGACAACCACTTCATATTTGGTGTGGTGCTTCAGTATAAGGTCCTGTACTGCCTCTCCCATTTTCAGCCACATGGCATTACCTCTTCCTATTTACCGACTTTGTGCCTTTTTAACTTTCATTTTCAAAATTGTTACTTTCTCGTCGCACTTTTCTCAGCAAACTACACATGACAGCCACTTGATATTTGGTATGGTGCATCAGTATGGGTCCGTTTCTGCGCCTCCTCTTTTGGGTCGAATCGAATCACCACTTCCTGTTAACCGATTTTGTGCATTTTTAACTTTCATTTTCAAAATTGTGATTTTTGTCATCGCATTTTTCTCAGCAACTACACATGACAGTCACTTGATTTTTGGTATGGTGTATTGGTATGGAGTCCTAGGCTATACTGCCCTTTTTGGCTATATTGAATCACCACTTCCTGTTTACTGACTTTTTGCCTTTAAACTTTCATTTTGTGACTTTTTCGACAAATTTTTCTCAGCAACTGCACATGACAGCTACTTGATATTTTGCATGCAGCCTCGGTATAGTTTAGTTTATTGCGTCTCCCGTTTTTGGTCATATTGCTGCGATACTTCTTGTTTACCGACTTGGTGCATGTTTTACCTAAATTTTCAAAATGTGACTTTTTTGTCATACTTTTCTCAGCAACCGCATATCACAGTAACTTATCATGGAGCTTCAGTATGGGGTATTATACTGCGTCTCCCCTTTTCAGCCATATTGAAATACTACTTCCTATTAACTGACTAACCCCATTTCCATTTTTATGTCCTGCATCCTTCTCAAATTATTTGCATCTCATTTTTCTCTGCAACTTTGTAAATGCTTGTATTGTGTCCACCCTTGAACTGTGTCCCCACCTGTATTGTGCCCACACACACTTAATTTTGCACTTACCATATTGATTCAGGTTTCAATGAGGGGGGGGTTATAAATGGCTGCCATTCGGCGACAGCTCTTGTTTGGACAAGGAATGTTGGTTAAGGAAGCAAAGGAGTTCTTATACAATTTTCATTTAGATTTTGTACCGTTGTACTCTACTCATCTATGCGTCTTGTATTTTCTGAAAGCCCCTTTTTATATATTAGTTGGAACCCATTTCTCTTAAGATGATCTGTCATTTGAGATAAGTTCAAATTAGTAGTGGTAGAGTAGAGTAAACTGTTGTTGATGTGTGAAGGGTGATGGCTTTCAGGCAAAAGATGTGTATTAATAGATTCGGAGTACAGATACCTTCCCCGAGATAAGTTTTCGTGTCGAGCAAGTTGATAGTATTTTTAGTGTTTCTTTTTTGAATTTTTATTGAATGATGTTTATTGTTGACAAGTTGAATGACGTTCAGTAGGATGAACTTAGTGTCCAAATATAAAATATAGAATTTAACTGGAAATGGGGTTTCAAAATGATAATCAAAGGAATTATTTTCCCTATTCCGACGAAAATATTGATATTCGAGTCATTGTATTGTTCATTCCCGTGTAATTGCTTTTTAAATAATTTACGCCATCAGAAGTGAAGTTTCTCTTAAAAAGCAATCGTGAACAAACTAACCAGCCAGTCAGGACATATTTGAAAAACGCGGGATTCCAAAAGTTTTCTGCAGGCCTCGATGCTTTTGGCACAAGGAATGATAGTGTAAAGGAAGGTGACGTCTACATTAACTAAAGTGGTTATTGGCGGTCAGTCTTTCACATGAATAGTCCGTTACGTCTTTTATAAAGGATAAGAGAGCTTCAACGTGATGATGAAGGCGGAAATCCAAGAACTCGGATATTTTTTTCCACTCGGATGACCCATTCACTGAGAATATAAATATTTTGTATTTTGTATTTTAGGCAGATGTTAAAATGTTAAAATCCTCAGGATTTCAAATTTTCTGGTATCAATTTTAGAATAATCTGTGTTGTTAAAGTTTCTTTTGCATGATAAATTTCTACCTGTAAGAAAACACTTCAGACGCCCCAGTTGCCCCGTCTACATTAATTTCGTTTTTTAAAATATGTTTGAATTGATTGTTATTGCAATGATATAGCTTAAATATTTCTTACTGGGCGTAAAACCCTATCTTATCGTTCAATTAGTCTAAGGGCAAAACACCCGCCTTTATAGCATGAAAACTTGTATCTAACCGATTAAACTGACAATTTTAAGGTAGTTTTGGTGTCTTGGTTTTCAGACATAAGAACTTTTTAAAAATGTGTACAATGAAACTTTGAGCAATATTCTATAAAAAGATGCACAAAAAAAATTGGGGTCAAGGATAAAGATACAGAGTTCTAAAGATTGGTCAAATTTGGTGTTTTCGCATCATATTTACAATAAAAAATTTTGGGAAATAGCCCCATACCCGATTCAAGGGCATATTTTTTTTTATATATAAGCAGACATACAATTTTTTCCAAACTTTGTATTATTTATTGGTCCGATAAAGAACTTCAATTCAAAAAGTTAAAAAAGATATGTCACGGACCTTTTGAAAAAGTTATTTCATGAAACCTGAAGAATTTGATAGTTTTTTCAAGAAAGGGGAGATAACTTAATTAAAGTATAATGGGACCCCAAGATAAAGAAAAATCCATCTTTTATGAAAAAATGATAATAAATATCTTTTGACAAATTAAAAAAAAAATAAGGATCAACTACCTTATTTTTAACGAACATAGAAACTTTGACATATTCCATGATATTTCAGTATAGAATTATTTCCCTTTGATAAACCTTTGGAATTTTTGACAAGTATGTAATATTATTCGAACAAACTTGATACTTATTGTTCATTTTTATTTCAATTGTTGTATTAAAGACATATAAAATCACTTACACAACTTTCTCATTGAATTATTGAATTTTTACTGAGATGGGCAAAAAAGATGCTCAGTTTAAGACACCCCAACTACCTTAAGACTAAAAAATGTTCAGAGCTTGAGGCATCGCTAATTCAGTGATTTGATTCTAAGCCCTTTTTATTCCTTTCTAAAAGTTTTTATAAGAGCTGTATTGAAATGACTTACAGAAAAATTATCTTTGTGTATCTTTTCTTAACCTACAATGAATATGTCATCCTCGTCAGATATTTACTACGTTTGATAATCTTGCTTATCCTGGCTTTGATTTTTAGTATTATATATGTTCACACGTTATCATCAATTTTATGTATTTAAGGCTCCAATAGGACAGCAAACATCAGGCACAGCACCCCGAGATTGGCTAGTACCAGCAATATTGGTTACTTTCTTCTGTGCATGGCCTCTGGGAATATTTGCCATCATACAAGCTAGCAAAGTGAGTAAATAATATATGGAATACCAAATAATAGAATGAGGTAACAGTTTATGGTATACCAAATAACAGAGTTCATATTCTGTATTATATATAATTTTCTTTAGTTTATCAAAGTCAAGAGTCTATATTGTTTTTCACACACAGTTCGGCATATCTATATTAAAAATTAATCCCTTTTGAAACATCTCGAGAAATATGTATGAAATAATTATCACATATATGTTTTGTGTGACAGTTAATTTGTAAATCGGTGTTAGTAAATGAGTATGATATAATTGAAATGGTCTTTTTCTAATATATTCTATATTTTTGTCAGGGATAAAATATTATTTAAATTAACATTGATAAATATTTCAGTTCTGTGCAAATCCTGTGAATATAATTTATTGTCTTTTTGTTAGTCTAGAACGGCAGTTCAACGACGAGATTATGGCTTGGCAGAATCAGCTGCAAGGAGTGCAAAACAATTTATAATATTTGCAGTAGTTGTTGGTGTTATAGGCTGGACATTACTTATTACATCTATTGTAGTTCGCATTATTTTAAGACAATAATGAATCATTTATTTGTTCATATTTGTATCATTTTATTTTTTTAATTTTTGCATCTGTAAAAGATATTAGGAATTACGGATATTAAGGCTTTCTATATCTAGCCGCCGATGAAAATGTTCGTTTGATCTCTTTATAGAATGCATGAACTTGATCGCTACCACTCATCGCTGCAGAAGTCGAAGTGAATCAAGTTCATACAAACAAACTAGTCCTGATGCAAATTCTTGTACCATTAAAATGTATATACTTTGTTTTTACGTTTTACATAAAAGCATATAAGTTTCATCGTAAAAAATTGTGTAAAATAATTTTGAAATTGTTATTATTGATGTTACATCATATTATACGGTAGACATTAAAGTTACTCTAATCATTGTTTAAAGTAGTAAACTGGTATACATGTAATGGAGTGGCTGCCAGTCATAGCCATCATTTGATCCTTCTTATGATTTCAATGAATAGCAAAATACTCGGAACAACTGAGTATTTAGTTCACTTTGGCTATTTCGACAACTTAAGTCTCTTCAGTGCAGATCAAATAAAAACATTTCCAAATTCATAAACGTAATATGTGAAAAAGCTGAAAGTGAATGAACGGTGAAAGCTTGACAATTCAAACCAATATTGTTCATTCCCTTCAAGACTCGCCACATTTAATAAAAAAACAATACTTCATAACAGGTGATAAGTGAAACTTTGACTATTCCTATAGGAAATAGAAACATAATATAGAAGCATTTGGTTTCATGTGTTATTGTGTTTTTCGTGTTCTTCTACTAATTGTAATGTGATCTGTTTTCACAAAAAATATTGTTTCCACTAACATTGGTTCTTTCAGTTCAGTGCTAATATTTACTATCATACCGATGAAATTTGTGTATGTCTGTAATCTTGAAAAACTTTTGGGGCTGGCAGAATAAGCTGCTAAACCTTGATTATTTTTCTCTTATTTTCAGACAAGACTAAGGCAATTGTTTTTTGACTTGCAATTCTGTATTTGTATAATTTTATTTATCCTTATTTGTATTTGTCGAAAATTCTTGAAATACAGACATTAATGCGTGTCCTTTTTATAGAATTATTTTCAAAAACGCTGTAAATGGGGTAATAATAAAATTACCGAAAAGATTTGTCAAGAGATCATAAATATATGTGATGTCTAACGAATAACATAATACCGAACCTACTGTAAATTTAGCTTCCGTATATAGCCAATGATGTCTCTTCAGTGCAGATAAAATCTACTCATTTTGGAAAAGCATAAACTCAAAGCCGTTTAAAAACTGATAGAGAACAAATAACAAATATGATCTAAATGGAAAAATCAGCTAAAGGCTCTGTCACACTATAACGTTTTAGGCAACGTGTGCCGACGTTCGCGAATATTTGTGAGAACGGGGGCACAAGCCGAAGAAATTGAATAAATTCATTTGTCTGACGCATTCACAACGCCAAGCTAACGACCTACAACGCACGGAAAACTGATCCATAATTTGTATGCAACGCTCACAAAACATGTAACAGCTTATGACGTTTCAAATGCATTTTACTAGCGTACTTGACGTATACCGAACGCATCGATAACGGTCTTCTAGCATTCATAGTACGCCTGTTTATAGTTTTGTCGACCTTTTGTCAACTCAGTTGGAAAAGTGTCATTCCATTGTCATTTGAAAAGGAAGAAATGAATAAGATGCTACCGAAAAATACATCGGATTTGCAGGAGGAATAAGTCTCCCAAAAATCACAAAATTTTATTCGAAAAGAATATGTCACTCTGATGCTGAAATATAGCAGCTATTTACATTCCTTTGAAAATTTGTCTTGCTCTTTAACCATTATTATTATAATAAAACATCGGCTAATGCGTTACTCCTTAGTTACAGGATGCTCTGTTGGCGTTATTTACACGCTTTGATATGATCTGCGCTGAAGAGAAATCTTTTTTTAAACAAACAATATCATTTTTTTAAATGATGTTTTAAATTCAAAGGTATCTCCCTCTTGTCCTCAGGTAATTTTGACTTTCCATTTCGACCCTTTTGGTAATTTGTTGCTTCAATAGTTGTGTCAGCGCTAATATTGAAAATTATTTTAGATATGTTCTATGTTAGAATCGGAACAAAATGTCGAGAAATCTATGTAAAGGCTTTTCCATAGATCACACAAGTACTTTTTTTTCGAGTGAGAACCGAACCTAAAACGAATAATCCAAGAACAATGGCAACATCGAAACTAAGACATAACATTAGTACGGCACAGAAAAGAAAAATGAAGACACACACACTAGAAAGACGAACAACGCAGACCCAATTAAAACAATGGATGATATCTGTTAGAGTTAGTTGATGACACCCTCGGTGTTGAACATGTCAAATCCAGTAGTAAAGTTAAAACGGTTAAAGTTGCTTCAGTAGGTCCAGAGCAGATGGTAAAATAAAAATAAAACAATATATAAATTTTAGAAAAATTGCTTAAAACTGAGAAGAATCTACCTCTTGCATATCTCTGTCAAAATAGTCAGCCGATTTTGGCTTTTAGAACGTTTTGAGTATTTGTGCTCTATCAAATTTTTATAAGTGTTTGGTATATGATCCTCCAAATATTCTGATTTGATCACCACTGAAGAGACTAAGTTGTCGAAAAAGCCATATTGAGAAACAAAATTCTCAGTAACTTCGGTACTTTGCTATATGTATTTTTGTTTATAACGGTTAGGAGCGAAATAAACAATACTTGTAAATAACATTCCATACATCATAGTTTTGTGAATATGACACGTATCGGACGATAAACCTACGGACAAATCACTGACGTCAGGTGATGGTCATAGCTCACTCAGCCTTTTTGGGTTAGGTGACCAAGAGAATCTAAAAAAAAGTCAATATCAGCTCATAGTAAAGTTTTGCTCGAGATAGATTCTTCTTATTCTTCTTATAGTCAACTGAGTCTTCGAAATTCAGAAAATTAATTCTTTGGGGGGGGGGAACAGCACCAAATACTTCAGCAAAGGAATACCGAAGCAAAAATGAATTCTAAAATCACAGCAAATAATATCCAACACAAATTGAGACAGAATGACAACGAAAAAACAACCAAACAACAGTCACCACAAAACTAAAGCACTAGCAGTGTGAATCCCTACAAGAAGTGAGGTAACATCAGATGCTCCGGAAGAGTGAACATGATCTGCTCCACGCGTGGCACCAAAAGTGTTGGACTGTGGGGTTGGTGAATACTCTATAGGACTAGCCCTCCGTCAGCAGAGTTACCACTAAAGAAAATAAAAACAACTTATACATGAAGGGAACAGTAAAGTGAAAATAAGGTCGGAACAAGAGGAATCTTATGACACTTTAGAAACACATAAGCAATTGGCTTAAAACAGTAATACAAGAAGAACCAGTTTACTTTGGGATGAACATGGAATTTCTTTAGGAAAGTCTTCATTACTGTATTTCGTATCCTCAATTTGAAAATTGTGTACCAAAGATGACTGTAAAATTACAGCAGAACAAAGAATATTTTTTTAAAAATTTATTCAGAATCTTAATACTAGGAATTTGAACAAGGGTTTTATATGAAACATCACAATCGATATAAATACGTCACAAACTTGTAAAATTTGAATTTCATAGCAGAAAAAATGGGTGTTTTACTATTGACGGCAACCTGGTCGTCTTGAAGCGTCAGAATTGTGAGATTTCTTCTGTTACCGCTTTCAATATGGGTATTAATATGACATAATTTTGTACATATTTATGATGTCCTTTTCAAAATTCATTTGAATATTTCAATGTTCATTTTCTATTGAGCAAGTAAGAACAGGAATTGAATGTTTCAAGAAGGGACAACTGGTTTTCGGTTAAATCTTAAAACATGCTCAAAAACCTGAAGGGTGACGAAATAAACATATAGTATACTGATCGTCTGCTTAAAGACTAGCCCTTTTAATTAAAAAAACCATAATACTGTAAATGAATGATGAATGATAATTTTCCTCCTGGGAAAACAATATATTGACTTTCCCTGTTGGAAATTAAAACATAATATAGAAAAGCGTTCAGTTTCATATTTTATTTTTTATGGCGTGTTTAATAATGAATTTATTACAAATGTCTTACCAGTATGTGCTAAACCAATGACAATAACAAAACACTTAACAATAAAATACAACAAAACAAAATAGTACAATTTAGAGTAAGAGTCGAGTTACTTCCCTTACATAACAATATGATATACTATTATCTACGAATTCAGTTGAATGTGTAATAGTAAATACATTTATGATAAAACAACAAAATGGAATAATAAGAGGTAAAACTCAATTCTGCAAATTACGGAAAACAAGATACAGACCCAGCTCAGGAGTACTAAACAAAACAAAATCGGCAGATTAACATCATATACGACACAATTAGTTGCTGTCTGAAGAAATAAAAAAGTATGGTTTAAATGATTTTTTTTGTTTGCCATATAATACCAACTAATGGATGTATTTTATTTCAAATGCACTGCTTGGTGCTCATAATTTCAATAAAACTGTCGATGTATTGAAAGTAACAGATGAAAGATATAATATTTTACTCTTATGATAAATTCAAAGTAATTTTACAATTTCTGAAAAAACACAGTTTTTAACAAGATATTGGGCAAATTATTTCAGCCTTGAAAAGGGGAACTTGTAGAGTGGTAAATCCTTTTCTATTAAAAATTATCTAACATACACAATGATTTGTGTATTTCAGCATAACTACCATATTACAAAATAAGGGAACTATGTATCTACACTGCTGACAAATATATCTGTACTATTAATGTTACATTCAAAATTACCTACACAGTTTAAAAATAGGGAGAAATTACAATAAGGAAAATACATAATCACAAGACAGATGTAAATAGCACCATATCACACATATAATATATACAATCAATATAAAGCACTGGTGAAAAACATGGTCCAGTCATTCAACATGTCATGAACAATTTGGAACATAAAAAAGAGGGGCCATTGCGAATATCATCTTCTCGTTTAATATGCCTATTCAATTAATCCAACTCTCCAATGGTAATACAAATACGAAATGCATGGTTTTGTCGTTCACAAGGAATTATCTCAATTGTTCTGATAAATTTATTTCTTCTTTCCATGAGAATCCTTTCAATCATTGATATATTTCATTTGTTTATGCAAAAATGGCTTTAAAAGACTTTCTTAAGAAGTATGCACGATTTTTTTTTAATCTTTCATAATCATGTAAACTAATTAATCGGTAAACGAATACCGAAGCAACAAACAGAAAAGGGAAATTCCTAGAATCAAAAATCCTAAAACTCGGTATGATGTGGCCGGTGTGGTAAAGCAAATAAAAGTAGAAACTCGTTGTAATGACAACAGCAATAACTAAATAATGAACATAGATGTTTTTGCATAAGTCAAAGCGAAAGTGGATGATTTTGACACATGATATTGTAGAATTTAATATCCTAGACCCTACATTTTTAATATTGTAGAATTTAAGATCTTAGACCCTACTTTTTGAACACAAGCTATTCAAAAAATCATTACATTTTCAAACTTAAATTTCAACTTTTTATCGTACCCAAATATTTATTTTAAACAAAACCGTTTTTTACTTGTCAAGAAATGAACAAACTTGCATAATCGTACTCTGCGGGGAAAAGAAAAACAATAAGATGCAATATGCGATAAACCCAGACTGGCTAATAGCGCAATTATCAAGCTCTGGCAATTTCTGTTGTGACTTCTCAACTTATTTGAAATAAAGTCTGTTAGCAGAAAAAAAAGTATCACGCATAATTCGAAGCTCTACGACTGATATTTACAAACAATTCAATGAAAATAACTGTTATGAGACAGTTAAAGCACAGTTCGATTTACATGATCATAAATTAGACTTAATATATATACAACTATATACATAACATTATCACAGAACAACCCTTGTATGATTTAATTGTTGTATGTCCATTCCTGTAGCTGGATTTCTGTCATGGGATAGCAATGGGCGATAATGCATTACCTCTGTAAATAAACAAGATATTTAATCATTATGAACATAATGATGCAGAAACATTATTGATATATAAACACCAACAATACAAAACATTGAAGCAGATCATGCTTATATTTGAACACATGATGATACCCCTAGTTTTTGTACGGTTTCACACTGCTAGTGCCTAAGTTTTGTGACAATCTTGCTCATGTTCATTTAATTGTTTTGTGTTTGACAAATCTAAATTGCAATTCATTTACCTATGTATTGTTCTATCAAGAAATTTAACGACTGTTCTATGTAGAGAATCAAAGAGCTAATTTTTTCATGTTTTATCTTGCTTACTAGAAAACCATTTTTACGAATGAAGAAGTGAAAGAATATTCATTTGAAACGCTTAAAACATCTGATAGCTTTGCATTATATAATGAAGCATTATGATTTTTATCTTTTAAAAACATTGCCCTTTATTCCTGAAATATTCTTTTCAGGTCTTAAATCCTTCATAGGCGTCCCATTTCGCCTTAGCTGTGAATTTCAGGTAGAAAAGGTAAAAAAAGTACTAAGGCGAAATGGGAATTTACAATTTGTGAATTGTAAAAACATAATTATTAATTATGGCATGTTTTGATTACTGAATAAACATAATTAAGAATACATATATTTTTTCTTTAACTTTTTGTATATTTTCAAAGATTTTTTTGCATTTATCTTGCATATTTCGTGCATAAAATCTAAAATATTTTTATTTTGAAAGTATATTTGTTCCCCAAAAATGATTGAAATTAAAATTATAACTAAATTATAGTCAATTCAAAAAAAAGTGTAGTTTTTTAATTAATTTTTGTTCTTAAACAAGAAAATCTACTATCATTTAAAATGAATTGTAACTCAAGAGTGTGGACTACAGAAAGACTACAGAGACATACCCGATGTTAACCTACTAGTTCGTCGTGCAGCAGCTCTACCTCTATTACCACTCGAAAAGATTGAAGACTACTGGCTACACACACTCGAGAATTCACGCAACCGGGATGACTGTACCAAACTCACCGACTACGTTACAGAGACATGATAGAAGGACGATTCCCACTACCAACTTGGAACCACCACCAGACTGATGGACCCAGAACCAACAACCACCTAGAAGGCTGGCACAACAAACTGAAGAAGAGAGTAAAGACACCACACCCTAGTATCTACAAGATCATCAAGATATTCCAGAAGGAGCAGGCAGCGAACGAGGTCAAGAAGGTACAGTATGCAGCAGGTGGGAAAAGAAGACTACCAGAGAAGAAGTACCGTGACATAGAAGACCGTCTACAACGTTTGAAGATCGAACTAACAACAGGAGAGAAGAACTTTGTACGGTATGGTGACGCAGCATCATATATCCTGAAGCTCGACTAGTGACAACTAGAAGAAATAGGGAAACGAACTTTGTGCTTATTCTCGTATTGTAATATTGTTTTTATTTTAATTATTCATTATCAACTATTGTGTTAATAAATGTGCTTATTTGTGCTTCATAAATGTGCTTGTAAAAGAAATATATGTGCTCATATTAAAGAATTATTGTGCTTGCATATTTCATTGTTTTGTTTATGAAATATTTTGTATGCCTCTTTTTATTTGATCTTCTATTCTGATTTGGAGTTATTTTCTTTATATGTATAATATTATGATTATGAATGAATAATAATGTATGCTTCTGTTGGAATATTGTTATGTTACATATCATATAAAGTTATGTTAATAAAACATAGAAATTGTAATTTGAGTTACTTTGTGCCCATTTGAAACTAAAGAATACACAACTTAAAAGAGAACAAGCTATTACACATAAAATTTACATTAATTTCAATTTTAATTAAACAACTTAAATCTTTAATGTTTATATTGTTGTATCAACACCAGTTTCTCTTGATTAGATGTTTACATAAGTTCCCATTTCGCCTTAGCTGACACAAATATGTACTAAGGCGAAATGGGAATATTTTCTTATATAAAATTTCACAGTTAAGGCGAAATGGGAACAAGCCTAGGCGTCCAAGATGGACAATTTGTGCATTGATTGTATTTGACAGACAAAAGAAATATAGATTACACAAGATCCCGTTCATTACCATACTTTATCCACTAGAGATAGTTAAATTTTAAAATTTTAATTGCAAGGCTTGCCGAGAATTTTAAAATGTTTAAATTTAACTATCGAGAGTGGATGAAATATGGTGATAATCGGGATAAAGTGGTGTAACCTTTTTCTCTTATGATAAATGATAAACACTGAAAATTATATTCCGAATAGATTTGGCGGGAAAAACCACGGGGCTTTATTCAACATACATTGAATATGAAAATTTATCTACCGTTCAATACCGGTTTAAACTTGACATATCATTAAAGAAAAGCATTTATACCTTATTACTTTATTTCTTCTATTTCCTTTTGCTTTGTTTTGCTTGGATTTTTTCTTTCGATTTTTCCTACATTTTCTTCCTTTCTTTCGTCGACACTTTCTGGTTCGCTTACTTTTTGCAATTTTCCTTTCCCAATTCTGAAATGTCAAGAAAAATAAGCGTTATTAGTAAAAGGTAACGGTATTGAAAGTACAATCTTTAAACTTCCGTCCACAAATTCAGTCAAAAATAGCTAATATAAGTTTCAAAAAAAAAAAATTTACCGCGATTGCGTAAAAATTGTATTAAATTTTAAAAATTCACGATTTCTTCCACCAGTACATACAAGTTTATTTTTCTTTCTTTGAATGCAGATGAGGCTGGTTCGATTTGATAAATTCGTTCTGAACTGAAAAACACCGACTTTGATTTAATACCGGACTTTTCATTGGTAGAGTGACGGGTGTCACATTTAGACCAGATCATGCTTAACTCTTCCGGAGCACATTTTTGTGTAGTGTTCACACTACTATTGTCTCGTTCTTGTTCATTTATGTTTATTTTTGTTTTGTCTGTTATGTTGTCTGGATTTGTTTTACATTTAAATTGCTATGATTTTGGAATTTTTATGTAAGAGAATTTTGCCCTTTCTGAACAGGAATTGGCATTTTTCAATTCGAATTGACATTGAATTCAATTCGCATTAAACATACGTGTGAACGTCGCATTAGTAAATTAGAATGGGCATCCCGATTCGAATTGGTAAAAACGTATAGTCGTGATAATTTAGGCTTTTTCATTTGAACTAAATTAGAATTCAAGTCGAATCGAAACGACTTTGCGATATTCGATTCAAACGTAAAATACCGGTAACGTAAAAGCAACCATTCTCACCAATAAAAGCCATCAATCTCACTAGACTTAGAAACAATACATGATACTTTTAAAACCAAATAACAAAATTTTTCAATTAAGCTTAAAGAGTTCTGTACAAGAAGGAAAAAGTTTTACCAAACGGTGGTATTATTTCTGGTAAATTAAATATTTCTTATTTGCAAATGAAAAACGGAAATATTCATTCTGACATCGGTGACCAGTATTCTGGTTATGTATACGTAACAGAACAGTATTGTAACCTTTTTTACATACTGTGGAATAAATATATAACACGCGAGATAAACCATATCATTTTCAAAGGAAATAACAAAAATTTTAATTACAATTTAAAACAAAAATAATTGTATCAAAACGGAATTGCCAAAGGGTGGTAAAACAGCAGTTATACCGTTGCAAATACAATCTGGTGCATGGTCTGCTTTTATTAGATTTTCATGCATTGAAACTGTTTATACCTAATAGATAATAATTGACCATCTTAAAATAATAATTTGTAAATTGCAGTAGATGCATTCGATCCAGAAAAAATAGATCTGGCATGTATATTTTTAGAACAAAAGGAATGTCTTGTTAATAAATATAGGAGTATCCATTTAAACTGAGATGCCCTTTTCATATTTTCATAAGTTTCGCTGGTTGATAGTGATTGTTTTCTGAAATGAAGAAATAAATGTCATTAGGCAAAGTTAAAACAAGATTCCAATAGTGTAAGTAATGTACAGAAAATGTAACGCACCCTTATTCTTTTATCCAATTTGTCTTTCCACCGAACAGACAAACATGTATCTAAAAACAAAAGTCTCCGTGTTGATAGATCTTCATATCCTAAAATTAAATACTCTTTCCGTTTGTTCAATTCCGGACATACACAAGTTGAATTAGTCCAAAGTTCTACCTTGGTTCCCTCTATGATTGGCAATCGGCTACTTCTGTACACTTTAAGAACTGTTACCCTGGTGACTGTGTTTATTGTGTTAGCAATTGCTTGTCCTTTAACAACTCCTCTGATCGCTTAAAATATAAACAAATAACTAAATTAATGAAATATTTGGAAATATTTTCAATCTCTGCAAGCTGCTTCCGTTACAAGCAATAAGCTACATGCATAAGCAAAGCATTCCTGATAAAAGAGAAGTTTATTATGCCATAACATTATACTTGTTTGACTGACACAAAAACACTAACAAACAAGAGATGTTAATTGAATATTCTCACAAATAACATCACCCACATCTCAATACAAACGTATTGCTCTTGAAAAGATATTAGAGATTGCACACGTTGCTAGGGATGAATGGGGCTAATGAAAGACTAGTTAAAATTTATGAATGCCCTTTTACTAATGTAAGGAAATGCTATGTAGTCGAGATAGAGTAGAAAAAATTACAAAAAACAGGACCGGTTTAATTTGCTTCATCAGATTCTTTCTTCCAAAAAAATTATGCTGGCATTCCTTTTGAGCACATCATAAAATATAGCGAAGGGACGACCGCGTAACGGTATAGGCCTTTTAAAAAAAAGAATCGCCCGCACTGCAGTTTGGCATTTAAATACAATCAATCAGTTCCGGTAATCAACCTGTGGTAGAATTGGCTATATGGAGTTATCTTTCTTTTAAAATTGACCAATAATTATTACACTTTTGATAACTTCATTTTAATTTTTGTACTTAATCAAATTGAAAAACATAAATATTTGTTAAATATGATAATTCATACATATGATGGTCCTAAATTTCCTAATTTTATTATTTTAGATTTCTATTTACAGTTTTTATATGACAAATTTTATTTTTATAAAAATTAGCATTTCCACGCATGCTACATATGAATGGTGATAACCGGAAGGCAGTGTGTTGTACCTCTACTTGACAGGAGAGTTCCAATCTAGGAAAAGATAACAACGTTTTTTAAAAGGGCTATTTTACTGGGTATGTATCAATCGGGCAAAAGCCTGTGTTAGAGGAACATGGAAAAGTATATATATATATGTAAAGCTGTAAAAAAGAGGTCATATTCTGTACGCTAACTAATTTGTATAAAATATGATGCATAAATAATGTCACACTTGTTTCCTTTCGTAATGCAGGTGTTGATAATGAAATCATTCAGGTATATAAGACACCTGTATCTCTGAAATCTGTTTCAATTTATCTTATTTAATTTGAAGCGAAAAAAAAATCAGTGATGTCTCTATTTATTTTCCATTTTTCGCAAAAGATTAACTTAAAATATAACGAACATGCGTGTTCAATCAAATTATCTTTTATGTATGTTAACCTTTGTGTTTTAATAATATGTTAATACTTAAGAAGTAAAGAATTTTACCTGACTATTTAGATTTGTTGATAAGATTTTATCATGGCAAAATGCAGTACTTTTCGATTTTTAATCAATTTTACCTAATTTGTGTGATTAAAAGTAGCACTGTTTACAAAGCGTAAGGAATGTCTTTTTCAAAAACAGACGAAAGCTTTGTAGGGTAAGTGTTTTGATTTCGTGATCCCTTTAATAGCCGTGTAACTTGTGTTAGTTTCATCATATATACATCAATAAGGAATACTTAATGGAACAATATAAGCGGCTAACCTTATCACCAATAAGTTGGCCAGAAAGCATTTTTGAAAATCTAACTTATTCTAATGATAGCCTTCCTGAGAAAGATTTTTAACCAAAAAAATGGCTCACAATTACAGCTGTTTCAACTATCTATTATCTATGAGCATTTGCAAAGTTACTGCGCGCTAACTTGATAAGCCTGAGCCTTGTGTTAAAAATCCATTCATACCCATCAGTTATCACACTAAATATATAATAGTCTATTTCAAACTTATATATAGGTAGATGGAACTTGAAAAAAAAAGAATTTTATGCATAACTAGATTTTATATTTATGTTTAAAATCTTAAAATCGTTAAAACTGCTAAATGATATGTACATTTGGGAGCAAACAATATGGAATGGACTGTTTTCCCAAATTATTCAACCAATTTTTTTATCAAACTTTGCTTAACTGAATCAGCTGTAACCGTTTATTCCGAATAGAATAACAAGATCGTGAGCTCCTGTAAACCATGCAAGCTGTTGTGAAGTAAGTCATGATTTCCGGTCCTTCCATTACTTACTTTTTGAAAGAAGGAAGGGGATCTGTAACGATGGTTGTAGGGAAGTTTATAGAAACGCCTTCGGGACATGTAAAACAGTTTTACAGCAGTGTTAAATTATTGTCACTGAAACCTTGGTTCAACAACAATGGACAAGTGACACGCCTAATTTGTCCACAAAAACGTCGTTCTCGTTTGCTTTCCCTGGTTTGAGTCAGTGTCCAAGAATTGTTCCCTTGCGATACAGTAAGACTTAAGAGAAGGAGAAGGAAAAACTTCATCTGTCTTAGAATTTTCAAAATTATTAAGATTATTTCACAAAACGTTCTTAATGGCGACGGTATGAGGGATGGAAATTAAGAAAAGGGGTGTCCTTTTGTTGGATTGTTCTATGT
The DNA here is from genome assembly GCA_002080025.1 of Modiolus philippinarum. Classification (NCBI taxonomy): domain Eukaryota; kingdom Metazoa; phylum Mollusca; class Bivalvia; order Mytilida; family Modiolidae; genus Modiolus; species Modiolus philippinarum. The sequence goes on from MJUU01030428.1 coordinate 113,588, forward strand.
TTAGGAACATGGGGGTGTTTCTGTCATTACAATAGGAAGCGTACAAAAATATTTCAGGCATTCGGTACTGAAGTAAAAAAATGCTTATTATTGTCAAAAATCATATGCATTGATACAATGAAAGGTTACGTCTCTATGTAACAGTGCAGAAGACAGTCTTTGGCAGTTTCTTGTTTACTCATTTCTCTTTTTTGCCTTTATGTGTACATTTCCACAACTTACACTCTCTCACAATTTACAATTTAGTAGAATATTAAACGAATCCAGTTTTTATTATTATTTTTTTTTATTTTTATTTTTTTTTATCTTTTTTTATTTATTTCTTTTTACAAATGTATTCCCTACACTATTCCGTTTGCTTACAAATACACCAAAAGCGTATTCCATGTTGCTTTTTTCAAACTACTGTAATGTTTAGGTCATCACCTCCCCAATTTATTGTGTAACTGAGCATAAAAAATGATTTGTTCTTGTGATAACCGTGGCGCCTTTGCAAAAGAAAAGTACAGCCAATCGACTTGTTTTATGCAACTTACAATTAAATCGGACAAATAATTATCTAAATACGAATCGAGAACGAACTAAACATTTGGCGAATAGTTCATTATGCACTTCAGAGCAAGCTAAACACTTTAATTAAAATCTTGATTAATCAAACGAAATTAGATTATAAATTGGAAAGAACTGGTCATTCAGTTTGCCTTGTTTACAGCCTGTAGATCAAAGAAAAATTATCGAATTTCATCTTGTCGCCAAATATTAGAAAACAGTTCAGAATTGTTCAAATATTGATAAAAATGTTTGTCACAAAAGTTGAGGACTTAGTGAACTTGGGATGTAATTTAACAAAACGTGATTGGATGTATTGTGTATAAATGGACTTATTCTTACTTCAAAGAATAAGAGTAGATTCTGTAAATGAATATCCAATTACATACTTACCAATTTATAAAACCTTATGGCAAACATAAACGCCATGCTTTTGATTAACCAATGATACTAAGCTTTCCTGGGGAAAATAGGACAGACATAATCAAGAATTGGACGTGGCGTCAAAAAGGCTATGATATTATTGCCGAATTCGTACCACCGACACGACTATTGTATCATACATGTACATAACAGGGGTAATAACAAGTTGGGGTAATAATAAAATAACCGAACAGAGTTGTCAAGAACATGAAAAAGGAAAAATCAAGTGGAAACCATCGAAAAAATTGCCAACCGTAATTGTCCAGACTTGGTACAGGCATTTCAAAAGAAATGGTAGGTTAACCCGGTTTTATGGCATGTCAAAACCTCAATTTCGGTAGTGTCCGGTATAGTAACTCAACAGGTCTTAGACAGTTAAAAGAAATGATCATCCTAGTACTTAGTAAAAAATAATTTTGAGTTAGAGTTCGGACCGAGACTACGGACTGATCTATTAGAGAACTTTTTTAATGATCGTATGAGAAGGAATTGTTTTAAGCCTTGACTAATAAGCCTTTGTTTTTGTTATCATTCATGTCTTCGTTGTTCATCATTCATGTCTTCGTTGTTCATCATTCATGTCTCCATGTTGATTCTTTTTCGCGAGACTTTTCCGACATGAATTGTGTCTACAGTCCACAACTATAAAAAAAAATGGCACAAGGACCATGTGAACTACGGTTATTGGCATTGTGTACAAGTAGTCATCTGCAAACCTTCAAATTGTAACATACAAGAAGAGGTGTGACTGTGATGAGAATGTACTCTCACTTGTGTCATTCCAGATACATTAGACATGCAGTTTTGTTACTGACGAATCCAGACTTGTTTTTGTCAAATAGTATAAAAATAATAAGCATTTCGTTACTTATCATACAAATGACCAGACACTGCTCTCTGTGAAATTTTGAAACGGGAATATAATTTTACGTAGTCGCCATGGAAACTCAATGCTTTGGAATGGATAGAACAGAAAAGCTAGAAGTAGTGCTGAAATGTCAGATTACCAAAGGCAAACATCTTTACAATTACAGATTGTTAAAGACTATGGTACAAACTAACAAATATAGATATACTCACAAAAATGATATTTCCCTTTTCTGTATGCTTTTCTTTTTAATTTTGACTTTTTGTTACATTTGCATTCTGAAAACGAAGGTATATAATTTCATGAGCTCATATCTATTTGTGTATCTATTTTGTTATTTATATATATTTGGTCTATATTTCAGTATAATTTATTTACTTACTGTACGTCTCATGCCAAATGAACAGTGTGAGTTTTCAAACAGTAAAAAATGTAGATACACATGTGCTAGGGGCCGTCTTGAACTGACTATGACGGCTCCTAGCAAAACTCATTGCTGAAGGCCTCATGGTGACTTCAAGATAAAGCGTTGTTCCATTGCATTGTTTTCCATTAATTTGTAAAGATGTCTCGTGTGCATTTACTCCATATCCCTTCATTGCATATAGGGAACAAATCATTTTGAGGGAAAAAAAATCAAACGCGTTGGCAATAAGGCTTTTTTGTTATCCAGTCTGCTTAATTTATATTTAGATCTACTCCAAAGAATAGTCAAACCTAGATAAAAGATATTGGATTTCGTACTTTCATAATATAGTGAAACTTTTTATTCTTTTAGTTTCAAATAATATTTTTCATTCTTATTTATTTATTTTTATTTATTTATTTGTTTGTTATTTGGTTTTTGGGGGGTCTTTTTGTGTGTGTCTTGGGTCAAAAGTATTCATAATTTTGAAATTTTCCAGTGCATTTCATATTAAAACAGTCTCCATTTTAAAAATTCTGTAAAGCTCATTTTTATCCGATTTTCATGAAAGTTGTACTGATAAAAAGAGCTTGACGATAAGTTGTCTTCTATAATTTCCATATAATTTTTGGTGTTTATGTTTGCTAATTGTCAAAATTTAAATGCAATTTGAAATTTCTGACTTCACAATTTGTTAAAGTTATATCATAAGTTTTATCGTCAAAATTGTATACTTGTGTTTATATGATGACAATAAGAAAACTACAACACCAAAAATTATTTGAAAATCATAGGAAGAAACTAAATGGTAAGCTCTTTTTAATGGTACAACATTCATGAAAATTGGACAAAAACTAAGCACTACAGAATTTTTTAAACGGAGACCATTTCAATGTGAAATACACTGGTAAATTTTAAAATTATGAATACTTTTCACACAAGAAAACGTGACGATATAAAATCCTACATTTTGAAAATTGATAACGCATTGGCGGATCCAGGGGGGTTCCAGGGGTTGGAAACCCCCTTTTTCTGGACAATCATGTATTTTCAATGAATATCCTGATATATTTATAATATTTATGCAATAAGCCTTATATTGTATAGCAAAGCTTGAATTTATGTTAATAAGGGGATTTTGTTGTCGATGACGTCATGAAATTTAAGTTATATTCGCACTAGTGCAATATGGAAATTTATTGCACGCGTATATTTTGTTGCTTTCTTAGGGAAATATAAATGAAGATCTTGAACCAATTAAGAATCATATCGATAGAAATTCATATTGATATCAAAAAATAAATAAAAACAATGACAAAAACTGCAGAACAATGAAATGGGATTGTCTGATAGCTTTTAATATTAATGTCCTCGATAAAACAAACAAGCATAATTTAGTATGAAATATGTAGATACATGACTTAAATCATTAAACATATTTGTTTGGGTCCTTTGATATAAATTTTGTGGAATGTGAAACGTTACAACAGTTAGGTTTGATTAGGTTCATGATGAAATTTGTGTATGTTAATAAGTATATGTCAACATTTATAATATTATTGTCAAGTTAAAAGACAGACACAAAAAGATGGTCTGTCATTTAAAAGAAAATTCCCTTGACAAGTTCATAAATTACTTATAAGCAATTATTACACACGAACTATGCATATGAATTAAGTATTTCAACAATGGCTTAACCTTATCTAATCCTTAATCAAAAGATGAAAGGAAAGCAAGATCAACAAAACACTCAAACATCATTTACAAGAATGATGAAAGGTTTAATACACATAATAATAAGCCTTAAGGTGTTAAAAGTAGGGTACAAATTACATTTTTCTTGACATCTGCCCTAAAAACCATTTGCAAGAAGCCATTACTATTAAAGGGTCATACTAGTATAATGAGTGAGGGTCCGATGTAAGTATAGAGCAGACTGGTATGGTGTCGCCAAAGTGTACTTAACTAAAGGGGTAGATCAAACACCGCATAAATAATTTAGTAGTCGTTTGGAATTTCGTAAAGTACCCTTTTGATAACCAAACCTAATTATTCCCTTTAGAAAAAAACGTACTTATATATCCACCTCAATTATGAGTGTGTCCATTTCCCCATACGTTAAACCCAATATGCTGAGTCATTGTGTTTGAAATGTTTTTGGTAAAAAAAATAAATAGAGAGCCAACGAAAAAGGTGATATTATATCCACTAACCAGATTTTTTCCTTCTTTCTTACCCAGCCTAATTATATGAAAGTTGAAAAAACTACAAATGCAAAATAAAAACTCTGCAAGGAAAACATGAAACCACTGTATAGCCACCAAAAGGTAAGTGATTATAAAGTTTGTGTTGAAGTATAAAGTTGTTCTCAGTGCAAGCCTTTATTGGCAAAACCTTTGTTTTTTATCATTATGTTTGTTATAGAGGGTTGCTTACAATTACCCGATACAATTTCATAGTGCACATGAAACAAATGTCAAGATATGTATATACATCTACATCAAACACCGTTAAACAAAAACAAATCTGTTATAAATGTTTATCAACAAGTTATTGTACAACCTTCTCCTCAGGAAATTGGTTCATATGTTGGTTACCATTGACTACCGATAAGATATGGAGTGCCGGATACAACCTCCTGCTCAGGAAGTTGGTTCATAGGTTAGTTACCATTGACTACCGATAAGATAAAGAGTACCGGATACGACCTCCTCCCCATGAAGTTGGTTCATTGGTTGGTTCTCATTGACTAGCGATATGATATAGAGTGTCGGATGCCTTTAAGAGTTTTCTGTTGTGGAAGTCGAACATGTGAACAAATCCTATCTCAATCAGAAATAAGGGATATGGAGTAAATGTTTATATATATATATATTGCATATTTGAGTTATATAGCATAGGGCTTTACCCGCTGACCACGTGGTTGTATCTATCCCGTCCATTTTATTGCATTTTCCGGATTCACTAAAGTACAATTTCGATAACTACTTTAATGGGACAAATTTGAGTGAAACGATAGTCAGAAAGAAAAGGAAACATTTGTTTCATCAAGTGGACTACCTCAGGTCCAAACCAAGTCTATATAAAAAATTATTAGTATTATCCTCCGAGGTCGTGTCGAGGAGATAAGGAAGTGCTTTATTTGATCTATATTTCAACACTACATGTAATTATCTCTTCCTATACAGTAGAAATAATATACTGATTATCTATGATGATATTCATTTGTAAAACTGAAATTTCTCTACTGTATTTCGAGAGCCTTGGTCGTTAAGTCGTTAAAAGGTTTTATGAAAAATAACGTTCTGAACGATGAGACATTTTATGGCTTTTTTAGCCGAGAATCTGCACATTTTTAACAGTAACTTCGGTATTTTGTTATTAGATAAGAGATGAAAATGGAATATAAGTATAATTACCTTCATAGTATCTTTCCTTTGACAAATCAAAGTTTGTGAATTTATTATTTGGTCCTGTACTGTCTATGGTTGGCTTTCCATCTGTTAAACAAGAACTTTGTGTATTAATAATGTACAGAGACCTGTGTAATATACTCACAGGGGAAAGTCTAAATCATATGTCGATTAGTTTTAAAAATGAATGAGAAAGGTGGAAATTAAGAAAAAGTACACCCTAATAACGGGAAACACAAACTGCAAAAAAAAATATTATAAGGATCATCAAGAGGGGACTTCAATTTCAAAACCTTTCATTTAACAGCACAGTCTTCGCAATTTCCTGCAAACGAAAAAAATGTACTTCGAAGGTTGTCGTGTTTGTGTTAGCCGAGAAGGTGTGTAACTTACTATTTTGTTATACTACTACATGCCCTCTCAGTGAAGCCTTTTTAAAGATAATCGTTAACAACCCATTATTTGTCAAGCAGATTACATAATACTACCAGGTGTTACAGATTTGCCCTTAGCTGCAAATATGTTAACAGAATACGAAAAAAAATCCTAATTGGGTGGGGGATGTTACAAATAATGAAATCTGGGTTATGACATCAATGCATAACTTGCCTTTGGTCAACTTGGACGATGGGATCTAATTTGACGAACGTAAAGCAACTGTAATCCTTCCCTCATTAATATGAATTTTATTCTCGTAGTGTTAAAGGAAAGCTTGTAACCAGTCCAATATAGATAATAGATCAAACCCATCCAATCTACTTATTATGTCCACGGGATACCAACCTAACTGTCATTAGTTTGGCAAATACGACCTACTAAAAGTTTAAAAATTAAAGAGATTTTATATTTATACCAACAACAGGTGTCCTATTAAAGGATATGTGTCCATATTTCTGTCACTAAAATTTCCAGATTTAATTAAGTTTTTATTCACCGTGTTATTATCACTTCTACCTTTAAATACAGTTTATTAAGTAGTGAGGGCGAACAACTTCAAAGACAGTCGCTATCTCTATATTTTGACAAAAATACCCCCCCTAGACTTTTTATAAAGAAAATTTGTCTTCTCATTTTAAAATGTAATTTCCTTTACTTTGAATTTATCTTACATTAATTATTCATGTTCTATCGTGGCATAGCTTGATCTCGCTGAAAGGCTTCAAATCTACCCAGAAAAGTAATGAAAATTTAGGTAAACGGCACGTGAACTAGGCAATTTGTCACATGAGATGCTAGATGACATTTCATACCTCTATATCAAAAGAGTTCGGGTTTTCTATCATCTTCGCGCAACAGAGATATTTTTGTTTGTTTCTTCGTATTGGCGTGAAAAACAGCGTTTGAACTGAACTTTATACTGAAGATGACAAAGACCTCGCGTCTAAACATTGTCAATTTGTAAATATTTGCAATTTAAAGTGGCAAACGAATTCGACTGATCTAAATCCTATTGATGTTTGTAAAAGTAAAGCGCGTGTAAGGTCTTAACTACTACATCAATCAAATGTTTTACTCTGAAACATATATCCTGTTTGATGTTAAATACACAACCATGTTTAACCCGAAGTACATTTATTTCGTGAAAACTCAACACTCGCAAGAAAAATTTACAAGTTTAAACTATGCCTTGAATACGGTGTTTTTCACTGGAGGATAACGTGAGGATCTTAATTAAGGGTACGAGAAAAGCGAGATAAAAGTATGTCAATATAGGATGAATTCCGCTTAAACCTGTGGTAGGGGTCGTCTTGAACTTACTGTGAGATATAAGCCCCAGCTCATTGTTGAAGGACTCATGGTGACTTCTACATGAAGAACAACAATAAAAGCGTTGTTCTATTGTTGTTATTACAATGTATTTACAGAGACTTTTTCTCGTGTGCATTTACTCCATATCTCTTCATTGATTATGACATATAAAATCCGAAAATAATTGCGAATTAGTTATTATCGATCGGCAGCAAGAATGAAAGTCGATATTTACAGAGACTTTGTCTCGTGTGCATTTACTCCTTATCTCTTCATTGATTATGACATAAAAAATCGGAAAATCATTGCGAATTAGTTATTATCGATCGGCAGCAAGAATGAAAGTCGAAAAAAGGCTAATACGAACATAACATTTCGAACGAAAAGTCAAAGCAAAAAAATTGCAAAACAAAAGTACATGTACTCCGGAGGGTAGATGTAAGGGGGAGAAAATTTTAATATCAAAAGGGTATATTGATATGCAAAATAACTGATTTGGTGCAGGGATACAATCGACAAATGTTTCCTTTTACAAATATATAGCTTCATTTTATCTTATTTCCAAAAATCTTAATAAGATCGTCTTAGAGTTAAGATGAATAAATTGATTTATTATTACGTTAATTAAAGGAAAATTAAATGTCTAAATTGGACTGTGAATTTGTGGGGAAGGTCTAAGAACCAAGACTATCGTATGAACAGTAAAAAACTCCTTTTTTTTCTTTTTTCATGTTTTCAGGGCTAGGCTAGGCTAAAACAAAAACTTTTCAGCTGCTTTCTTCTGTAATTAAGTCTCCTAAACAAATATTTTTGATTTTCTTATCATTTTTATTCTGTATTCTTTCTTTTTGTCCTGATGAATTTGTCCGAATCAGATCTCAGAAACTATCACTGTCATTGAACTTTCAGAGTTTGTAGGATATTTGTCCCATGCAACTGCATGTGCAACACGGGGTCCATTAGGTGGTATATTTTGGGCTCCAGTAAAGTTGCGGTCTTCTAAAGTAACTTTTGGGAAAATGACATTTGTAAAGTTTTCCCCTTTATCTAAAAAATTATTAGCACTAGTTCGAAACCATACAAAAAACTTGAAATTTTGAGAAAAACGTATTTTATTCTTAAAGTTTTGTTTTGTTTTTACAGGAGTCGGAAATTTTATCAATATTTCATTTCATGTTGAAATATGAAGTTTCACGAACGTTCGTGAAACTTAATTGTGTGCCTGGTTCTTGAAACTTCATTGTGTTGGGCTTCATATTTCAACTTTAAATGAAATATTGATAAAATTTCCGACTCCTGTGTTGATTTGAGCAATATGCATTAGCTAAATTATAAGGGAAAACTCTGTCCCTTTCTAAGCGGCATCTGGTAATACTCAAAAAGGCAGTTCGTTTGGGAGACGTTTGTGTTTCGCTTGATTGCAAACTTTGAAAATTGTTTTTGGAAGATACAGGCTATAAAGTTAACTTCTCAAGCAATGCTCGTCAAAACCCATCAACAATGTTTCATGAACACTTGCCTGAATTTGTGCAATCTTTTCTTGATTTGTTACCTATGAATATCAGGTTTGTTTTTGCACCATATTCCCCGTGTGCCAGATGTGTTTAACCAAAATGAATTATTTTTTTTCTCAAACATTGTCGAACTGATCAAGAAATCTCAAATTAAATGCACTGAATAATTGTTGCAAAAACATTTTTGTATGGTTGCAAATCGAGAAATTGTTAAGAAAATGCGGATTTGTAACCATTCAAACATTTTGCAACAATTATTCACCCAGTTTTACATACCTTGCTTCTCCAATGGAAATAAAGACTATGTTAGCATTATGTGTTCTTTTCAATAGACCAATATGATTCGTTTGAAACGACATGCACATATCAAATAATTGTCATGTCAGAATAAATAGAAAAACGGGATTTTGTTATGCGTGCAGATTTTAGATTGTTTTAACCAACCGCGAAATTTTACGATACAGCAATTCTTACAATTTGTTTCATATTTTTATTAGTAGTTTGTCTTTTAAACAATGCAAAGCATATTTTTTCCTCCTGTTGAGACGCATTTTTTTTTAATTTCAGATTTAAACATCTATTTCAAATTATATGAGCCCTAAAAATAATCCAACTGTTCCTTTCTTTTTTTTTCTTGTTTTTGCAGTGTCTTATCTACTTTTACTCTGTCTGTAACTACAGTCGTTCGAAAAAAACACCAAGATACCGAAATTATAGTAAAATTAAGGTTTCAGATGGTCATTTCGACACTGTAGCGGTGTGAACCATGTATTAGATCAGTTGGTGAGGCAATATCATCACATCCATCGGTGAATTTTTCAAGCTAGAGCTAAGTTCCGTCAATATTTGTTCATTGTTTCTCTTTACATACGAAGTGCAAATGTTTTAAACTGAGGAAAAATAAGTTGTCTATATGGCAATCTAAGGCTTCTTTGGTCCTAGGGACTTACACATCTACATTGTACAGTAAATATTGTCAATTTCGCACTTCAATGTTTCGTCATGACTGTATATTTTTTTTCTATGAAGCCCAACTAGCAATATTTTAGATATTTATTTAAAAAGAAACTAATACAAAGGCCTTTCAAGAACAAAATCACAGATTTTCTGAAATTGTGTGTATAAATAAAGTAATACAAACCTTTCTCTAGTGAAGGTACTATTGCACCTGGTCGAACACATACTCCTCTGTCGTATCTTGGTAAAGATGTACAGTCCAAATATTCTGGCCACGAAATGTTGTGTTCATTCACAATATGTTCACATCCGGCGCGTGCTTTTTCGCAAACATCACGACACGGTGGAATAGGTTCTGTTTGAAAATTGACAGTACATATTGGTGCATACATTGCACATAAATAAAACAACAAAACGTCACTACATTTTTGATCAACTAAGTCTTTAAATTGTTCGATTTGTAATCTGGCATTTTCTTGAGAACTGTGATGTAAAAGATTTGGCATGCGAGTCATATTATATGGCATATGATGACACATTGGAATGTGTATCGGTTCACAAATATCTTTTCTTCTATTATTATAATGGTTCATTATGCCATATGATAAATCAATTAAACTTAAAATAAAAAATGTCAATCGCTCCATTTTTTTTTAAAATCCGTGTTGAGTTTAAATTGTCTTCGACTCAACTTATTTCCGCATTAGGAATAAAATCTGTTTTGGAAGTCCTGTTTCAATTTTTCCTCTTATTTATACATAATGATTAAAAAAGACCACGTGCACTTGTTTTCATTCATAAAATTGAGTGTTGATTTTTAGAGGGATTTAAGTCATCTCTTGAACATTATAATCCATTTAATACCACATCATTTGTCAATTTCATTCATAAAGATTGCGCAGACGACAGACCAATTAATTCCCGCCCAGCTTGCAGTTATCAACTCAGGATCAAAAAGTATTAATTAAATTACAAAATCATAACAATAATCCCAATCAAATTCAATAAGTCTAAACACCGGTTGTAAACTTTGACAAATTAAATTTGTAAATCCTCAATCAAAACTTTTCAACGACAATTACCTTGTTTAAGAGGCGTTACAGAGTGTATTGGCGTATTCTCAAACCACGCCTTCGAAATTTTTATGAATTACAAAAATTATTGTGGAATGTTTTCGAATGGAAAAATATTACTTTCCACATGAAATATAAGAATTAATAAGAATAAATATTTAATTAACGCAGATTTTACAATTAAGTAGCATAAATCAAATTAATATATCGGATTTCTTACGAATTTGACCTGTTACATATTTCTTTCTATGTTTGTGACATACAACTCTTATACACTCACTGAACTTGTGAACAACAGAACATTACAATTTTAATCATTAAGAATAACCCCTCCTATATCATTCTTACATACGATTTGAAAAATAAATATTTGTGAAGGATAGTCAAAACACCGTCAATTAAAATTTCAGAAAAAAAACATGCATAAAAATGACCAATACATTCAGAGGGTGGTAAAGGGTTATTTTCGTGCAACGTTTTTGGTGATTTAAAAATTCGTGTTTTCGTGTTTTGTATTTTTATTCCTCGTGTTTTCGTGTTGGCATTATTCCTCGTGCCTCGTTTTTGTCAATGTTTTGAGCTCGTGATTTTATAGTTTGTTCGTGTTCATTTTCATTAAAAAAAATCGGGACTTGTAACAATTAGAATCGTAACGGTACCGGAAAGTATCTCGGAGCAAAATTTCACAGATTTTCATTGATTTTAAGAGCTTTCAGGTAAAAAAACTTTAGATAAGATGCATGAATTACCATAAATTCTCAAGTTTTCGGCGAACTACGAGCAGCAATTTTCCGTGTTTCGTGATTGGCCATTTTTATCGCTCGTGTTTCGTTTTCGGCAATTTTTAAGCACGTTCTTTCGTGTTGGGGACCCCCCCCTTTACCACCCTCCTTTCAGTCTGAATTTTCATAATTGTTCGACTATTGATATTGACATATATATCATTTAATTTTCTTTCCATAGATATTTGAAATGAACTTGCATGCATTTCAGTCTTTCAATAAAGCAATTCTTACAGACTGCAGTCTCGACAAACACACAAAGTAGATGTCCCATTACAGATTGACATAACAAGTGTCCTTTATCTTAATTAATGTAAATCTACAGCAAAAACAAAATTACCATAACTTGATTTGCATATATACATTAAGATAAATAACGCACTCCAAGACGATAACAGGCTTTATTCAAATATATTCTTCAAATTTTCTAATAAAACGTCTAAATATGCATAAAATTAGATTCAGTGTTGCAAATTCGACCATATACGTTTTAAGGGAGGGAAAGAGACATTTTTTTTTCTGATAGACATTAATTGGCACAAAATAAAGAATACAGATAAGTTTCCTTTATCACAAAAAGTGCAACGAGAGGTACCGAGTGAAAGACTTGTTATGTTCTGAATGTTAACAAGTCTTTAAACTAAAAAAAGGAGGGATTTGATCTTCCTTCCGGCTAAAAATTAAGAATTACCCATCTTATCTTGTCTATTTTTTACTTTGTTCCGTCTATGGCGGTAATTCCTATGTGTAATCGGAGGTCTCGAATTCAAATTTCCTTGTACCAACAAAAACTAGAGGTACTGTGGCCTGGAGGGCCACAAAATGATACCTCCCACTCCCCAATGGAGTGGGTCCCCAATATAATTTGCCGCAAAAAAATAGTCATAGTTGCACATTTCCATCTTGTGCTAAAAATTTTGAGAAATTTGCATAAAAGTTAATTCTTTAGTCTAGGAAGAGTAGTGGCCATAAAATGGGTAATTAGAAAGTCTATGTCTTAGGTGGGGGAAAACCTAAAAAATAATTGCTACTTCATTTTGATTGAGGACAATATTAAAGTTTCATTCAGATAAAAAAAAATTATAATTTTGAGTGAAAATAAATTGACATACTTGTACAAAAATGTTAGAAAACTTAAAAAAATCCACATACCGCCAGGTTATACCAACATCTGGGACATGGCTATAAACTTGCATACAAAATTTCAAGTGGCAGTGATTGGTAGTTTCTGAGAAAACTGTTACGAAAAGTCTCTATAATTGACAAAAGATCTCGCAAATTAACTAAGTCGGTAAACNAATATAGATGTCTTACGAATTTGACCTGTTACATATTTCTTTCTATGTTTGTGACATACAACTCTTATACACTCACTGAACTTGTGAACAACAGAACATTACAATTTTAATCATTAAGAATAGCCCCTCCTATATCATTCTTACATACGATTTGAAAAATAAATATTTGTGAAGGATAGTCAAAACACCGTCAATTAAAATTTCAGAAAGAAAAAACATGCATAAAAATGACCAATACATTCAGTCTGAATTTTCATAATTGTTCGACTATTGATATTGACATATATATCATTTAATTTTCTCTCCATAGATATTTGAAATGAACTTCTTGCATGCATTTCAGTCTTTCAATAAAGCAATTCTTACAGACTGCAGTCTCGACAAACACACAAAATAGATGTCCCATTACAGATTGACATAACAAGTGTCCTTTATCTTAATTAATGTAAATCTACAGCAAAAACAAAATTACCATAACTTGATTTGCATATATACATTAAGATAAAAAACGCACTCCAAGACGATAACATTCTTTATTAAAATATATTCTTCAAATTTTCTAATAAAACGTCTAAATATGCATAAAATTAGATTCAGTGTTGCAAATTCGATTTGGACCATATATGGAAGTTTTACCCGTTTTAAGGGAGGGAAAGAGACATTTTTTCTGATAGACATTCGTTGGTACAAAAGAATACAGATAAGTTTCCTTTATCACAAAAAGTGCAATGAGAGGTATCGAGTGAAAGACTTGGTATGTTCCGAATGTTAACAAGTCTTTAAACTAAAATAAAGGAGGGATTTGATCTTCCTTCCGGCTAAAAATTAAGAATTACCCATCTTATCTTGTCTATTTTTTACTTTGTTCCGTCTATGGCGGTAATGCCTATGTGTAATCGGTGGTCTCGAATTCAAATTTCCTTGTACCAACAAAAAATTAAACGAACGAAGAGTATTGCGACAGCATTGTTCGTTTCGAAAGACTAATAGTTTATTATACGAGACCTTATTAAAGATAAGGGATATCTTCTACGAGTGTGAGAAATTCCGTCTTTTCCCGAGTGAAACGAGGTTAAAGACGTAGAATTTCTCACACGAGTGGAATATATTCCGATCTTTAATTTTGGGCGAATATAAGAAGCTATTTCTTCCGTAAAATACAACAATTAACCCGACGGAAAGTAAAACTTGCCATTCCTTGTGGATTTTCCAGCTGTGACGTCATGGTAACAATTGTGACGTCGAACAAATCGCAACGTTGGATTGGGCGTTAACCCGTGTAAGACAGCTTCACGTGACCTTGTCTTCTATGGGTTGTCTTACACTGAAAGAAGCCATTTACGGAAGAATTCTGTTTGGACTACAATTATCACTTTCCGTCAATGAATAACCTGTCTCGTATCAACATGTTTTTTTCTCATTCCTTTTTTCCAAACACGTTAACACGTTAATAGAAACGAAACCAGTAAACAGGTCATATATGGGGATTTTGTCCCTTGTACATTTACTCCATATCCCTTTATTTGTTCACTAAACCGCACTTTCGACAGTCCTGGGATATTGTTGTTGCCTCTGTCTGTCTGTCTCTCCTCCTACATTGTGGATTAAGGAATTTAATTATGGTGTAAAATTGTTGCATATAGTCTCTAGATGCACAATAATAAGCTTTCGGATTTTTTACCATGTTCTTGATACAAACAAGAGGTCCAAAGATGTTAATTTTGACAAATGTGGCATGTGACACGAACTCCTACTTTTTTGATTTGTTGTAAAATATTTGCATATAGTCTGCAGACGCGCAGTGCGCTTTTGGATTTTTGATACTTACATGTACAAATGTATCTTAGTGTAACAAGTATTAAACAAGAGCCTCCAAAATGTTGATTATGACTTTCAATTCAAACTCCTCCTATATTGTTGAATTTTGGGATTTAATTTTGTTGCAGCTTTGCTACATATAGTCTGTAGATGCGTTTTCAGAATTTATATCCCGATTCCAAATTTGGCAAATTTCCTGAAATTGAAAAAAGAAACAAATTCTGAATATTAAGAATTCTAAAATGATATTCCAATTTTGGTAAATATCAGAGTAGGACAAACAATTTCACAAATTGGTTTTCAAAAATATTTGATTCCAATTTTGGTAAATTTCCGGAAGTTTCAAAGACCACTTTCTTTTGGCATTCTACCTAGCAAGAATACTTTTAAAATTTGTTTCGATTAGGACACACATTTACACTAATTGAATTTCAAAAATATTTTGATTCCAGTTTTGGTAGATTTCCTGAAAGTCTCAAAGACCACTTATTTTATTTTATTTTTTTTTATTTTCTTTTATTTTGGATTCTACATTGAAACCATACTTTAAGAATTTGTTTCAACAAGAACAAACAATTCCACTATTTTGATTTCAAAATATTTATTTATCTATTTATTTATTTATTTTATTTTATTTTATTTTATTTTATTTTATTTTATTTTATTTTATTTTATTTTTTTTTTTTTTTTTTTTATTTCTACATTGAAACAATCGTCTAAGAATTTGTTTCAGGTAGAACTAACATTTTCACCAATTGGATTTCCAAAATATTTGATTTCAAGTTTAGAAAATTTCCCGAAAGGGTTAAAGACATTTTTTTTATTCTAAAAACTACTTAAAAACATATATCCTTGTACAAGTTGTTATAGATCTTGAGCATATTTTTTTCTTGACATTTATTAAATCAAATTATCTAGTTTTATCTTTGTAGTATGATGTGATGTTGACGATTGTCATTTGCCTTTGGTAAATTGCGAATGAAATGCCAATATTTATACATACATACTATACCTTCCCAATGTCTACACATTAGAAAGGTGCGGTGCTAATGAGAAACCTTGTCTTGGATTCCGATTGCTATTGACATGGGAAAATTCAGGACACTTACAATACTGATTAACGCTTCTTACTATATTACAAATTTCTAAAATCAGTCCCCAGTGATCTTAATTTTATCCGTTTGATCCGTTTTTTATATGTCTGATGATAAAAATTTACAGGCAAATTAAATAAATAGAAATACTAGTTAATTTGGCTCATTTAATTTATATATTTGTTTTATTATTAGTTCGTTTTTTTAGTTTGTATAAAATTTTACCACTGACCACACAAGTGGAAAATTTCCCAGCATTAATATTTAAGTTGATAAAGATGAACATTTGCTTTCTTATTTCAGAAAAAAAATCTAATTAAATTTGATTCACGGTGTACCATCTTTTTGAAGTACCTATTTCCACATGTGGTGAAAATCGTCCAATGCGGTATGTTCTCTATAGAAATATGTTAATCCCAGCCGATTTAGGACAACAATCATGAACAAATTTATATAATTATTTACAAATATGCTATTCAGCCCGTAACATTAGATTTCATATATATTAATTTAAAGCTTTGAACATCTTCTACGTTTTTACTTATTGTATGAGACCAGAATTTTGTAGTTAAGGGGTACAACTGGGAAAATCCAACACTTTTTTTATGACGGGGAATTATTTATATGAAACGTCCACTTTGTAAGTCTGCTACCAGAAAATACAAAAAACTTTTTGTCAATTCCTTCAAATAAGTAATGTTGCTAGTAATCTCCAATACTATTGATATGCACATCTCGCAGCTTTTAACCAGCCACATAGTGCATGTGATTATATGTAAGCTGTCACGGTTCTGAACTATTTCTTGGGGAGAATAGCAGTCGATTCATTGGATTGGTCGTTTTACTAATAAATTTACATTCTATTAAAATAGAATAGATTGCCTTGTCGACAATATTTTTTTTTTGTTTTCCAGGTCGCAGCAAACAGGACCTAAATGTTGCATTTTTGATTCAAATGTAGGAGATTGCGACAATCGACGTGCACCTGGACAGTGTATCATCCACCGCCTCAATACATTACATCCCACAATGATAAATGTTAAACAGAATGCCATACACTAGACATTGTTTCCATATCAACCAATTGTCCGTTGTTGGCTATTGTTTTTGATATGTGCACTATGCGTATACACAGAACGTGAAAAATGTTTTCTTTTGTTCTGTGATTTAAGTACAAGGCTCAACTTTAGATGTGTTACGCCGTTTGACATGGGTCCTGAACCATTGTAATATACCTGTTTTCGTTTTTACCCTCATAAAGGAATTTATCCTGAAATTTTTGGCCTTTTGCATTCTTTTATATACATTTTTTAAAGATTTTATCATTATCCTATATTTTTGATTTGCCGTGTCCCATGTCCGACATCTACAAAGATTAACTGATTCTGTCCAATTAACCAACTAGGCTAGATAACGACAAGGGGACGATTTATCAGTAAACCAGGAGTAAATTAAAAAGTTTTTAAAAAAGACATTCTATCTAATTTTTCTCCTCTTAAATATCTTACATTCATATATTTTAACCTTTTCTATCTAGTTTTTCATCCTCTTGAATATTTCAGTTTAAAACTGGTTAATGATTAATTAATTGTTCTGATTTAACGCAAAACAAAATTGCTTATTGGAAACAAAGTTGAAAAACTCTAAATTTTTTCTTTCATATCTTGCAGATGTCCCAAAAGGACCTCAAGAATACATAGATGGTAACTGGTCTGACTGGGTGTGAAATGAAGTTAATCATAAAGCAATTTTCAACACAATGTACGATTAATATTTAGGTTTATACCTGGTTGACTCTACCTGTTAGTAACACAAAGATCAAAGAGAACCGACAAAAGGACGTGTATTTATAAACACTTGTATCGTGTTTATACAACTACGATCAAATTTAACATCGGAAAGTACAACCGAGTAAGGCATGTTTTATCAACTTAAAATGAAAAGGTACATGCTGTGGAGCTCGACTTGAAATGACGGATTCTTTAAAAGATCAAAAGAAGTAATCGAGATTACCTCAAGTTCAGATCGACATGAAGCCCACATTACATGATTTAGTCATTGAAAATTGAAGACGTTTTTCTGTTTAATAACACAGTATACGGTTCGCAGAACTAAGTCTTCAATTTACACTTAGAATTTTAATGAGACTTCCAATTTAAAAGCAATTATGGAGAGATTATCGGTGGTTATCATCAATTATCACCTAACAATTCCTCGCGGTAGTGTGAAATTATACGTAAGCCTGCTCACAAATGAGACAGGGCGACGTCCCTTTACTTCTTATGCAGGAACTATTCTCTTTTGTTAAATGTTAATCCCACAATTTCGACTGATTTATTTAATTATATACAAAAGTAGCACATACATAAAATCTGCGAAATCTATGTTTCGCATTGCAACTTTCGAAAATCTCTGAATTCTGAAAAGGGACGAGTATCAATCACAAATCATCGCTTGACTGCCACTTTCAGCAACACTACATAGACCGTTTTTAAAAAGTCCCACCCCACATAAATACATTAGTATTAAATGCCTTAAGTTACTGTAAATCTAGTGTCTGCAGATGACAATCCCAAAGACCCAAAGAAACCAATCCCATCCGCCGAGCTGCATTGAACTTATTGGGGCAACATAACAGTTGAGTCAGATTGTTACCTAGGGATGTGGTTACTGCATTAAAAGTGCAGATGCATTACAGAAAACTTTATTTGCATATTACATTCATGATGGATAAAAGCAAATACAAATGTACAATATAAACACAAGAATTATAAAATACAGTTAAACTAAACAAAAACATAAATTGTTAGTGCTTCAGTTTTTTTGTGTGTTGTATATGTATTGTTGGCATGTAGTGACTTTGGTCTTCCGTTTTCTGGTGTTCTTTCTTTTGTCTTGTCTCTGGACTTTGATTTATGTAATCTTGTGCTTTGTTCCTTCGGTATTCTACTGCCGTTGTTTTACACCAACTGTTCTGATAGGGAAGTGTGTGATTGTGCAATATGTATTAGATATTGGTAAGATTGTGCAAGATGTATTAGATATTGGTAAGATTGTGCAATATGTATTAGATATTGGTAAGATTGTGCAATATGTAATTAGATATTGGTAAGATTGTGCAATATGTATTAGATATTGGTAAGATTGTGCAATATTTATTAGATATTGGGAAGATTGTGCAATATGTATTAGATATTGGTAAGATTGTGCAATATGTATTAGATATTGGTAAGATTGTGCAATATGTATTAGATATTGGGAAGATTGTGCAATATGTATTACATATTGGTAATAACAAAATGCCGTACAGAATTATCAAGAGGCAAAAAGACAAAAGCAGGATGAAATCGCCGTAAAAAAATATCGACCGCAATGATCCAGATTTGGTACATGCATTTAAATAAAATGGTGGTTTACCCGTTTTGTTGGTCGCCATACCCTCCTACCATTGCGGTAGTGTCCGGTAGCCACTGGTGAAAACCCTTTTTTTAACGAAGAAAAGCTTATATCTTCTGATTTCTTGTGATGAGATAAGTAAATGAGTGGTCGCAAGTAGAGTCATATATCTAAAACAAAGATGTTAATCATCATAAATGATATAGTTTTAAACTACGGCCAAAGTATGTCCGACCACCTAAAAAAACTACAGAAACAATAAAAATTGTATTTCCTATTTCATGTCTTCGTATGAAGCCAGGTTCATACAAGAGCTAGTTCAGATAAAAGACAAAAAGCTAGCCAAGTCCTTTAATTTCAGATTCCGTTATATGGATTATGTTCTTTCATTAAACAATCCTCGGTCTAAGGATAACTTTCATCTTATATACCCAATTGGACTCGAAATTAAAGAGACCATTGATATCATCATCATCATACCTGGACCTTTACCTCTATCCGTCTGAAAACAAAACTTTACGATAAGCGTGATGATTTCGACTTTCCAATAGTGAACTTCCCGTTTTTTAGTAGTAATTATGACCTCTGCATTTCACAACTCTTTCGATTTGCCGTGCCTGTAGTTTGTACAACGATTTCATCAACAGAGAGAAATTACCGTCTCAAAAACTTATACATCAAGGGTATGTTCAGTCACTCTTGCAATTGTCACTACAGAAGTTTTGCGGTCGTCACCATGATTTAACAGACCATTGCAATGTTTTTATTTCATT
The DNA here is from genome assembly GCA_002080025.1 of Modiolus philippinarum. NCBI lineage: Eukaryota > Metazoa > Mollusca > Bivalvia > Mytilida > Modiolidae > Modiolus > Modiolus philippinarum. The sequence goes on from MJUU01030428.1 coordinate 133,701, forward strand.
GATGGGAATAAACATCTTTGGGTAGATCCAGAGTTTACATCCGGACTTGCAAACACCTACGATCGCAAAACCGGACTTTTCACTGGCAGTGTGACGAGTGCAACGCGTGTTCCAAAGCAGATCATGCTTACCCTTCCGGAATACCTGATAGTACCTTAGTTTTTGTAGAGGGTCACATTGCTAGTGCTTAATTTTGTTGCATTCTTGTTCATTTTTTGTTTGTTTGTTTTGTCTTTGTCATGCTTTCTCAATTCGTGTTGGAAATGAATTGCCGTGATTTTGGATTTTGGATTTTGGAATCCCTCCTTTCATCATTTTTTGTTTGGTAATAGTTTGTTTTTTAGTACTTGTTCAATACAAAGAATGCAGAAATAATGAGTTCTTTTATGTTAATATATGATACAATCATGCTTTTACGTTTTTTAGATTTTTACCGTACTTGTAACCACTCCTTTACTCATCTCATCACAAAGGAACAGATATTGCCCTTTGAGTTACATCGTAGGACAGCTGTATTGAGAATTAACTTTTTTGTTTAAGATATTTGATCCTACAAATGTATCTTATCTATGAAGCTTAATCAAACAACATGCATCCATCAAGGAGGATTTTTTAGATGTTGACAGTTATCTATTTTTGTCTTTAAAAAACGAGCTAGCAGTTTAACATTATGTAATTAATATTGCATTTAGAATAAGCTGTCATTACATGATTCGACCGATTCTTACCAAGCTGCATGTGTGGCTGCAAGTTGAACGAATGTTAACCTATTTGTGGGTAAATAATCTTAGAATTTAAATTATTCTCCATTTTGCCCCTTTTTAAAGTAAACGGAGTTCATTTTCACTTGCAGCATTCATGGTGATGAGTTCTTACTTTGTTACCAATCCAAAAAAAAATCTGCATCATTTTTTACTAACATTCTGTAATAACGATCTGTTATAATGGCCTGCGGATGCTGTAGTGATCCTCGGCGTTGCATCGTGTCATTACAGCTATCCTCAGACCATAAGTTATATTTACAGAACCAGTGTGTATCTGTATCAGATTTACAATGAAGGGCGTGGAAATCATCGAGTCCGTCAGGACGAGATGATTTCCACGCCCCTTCATTGTAAACCTGGTACAGATTATCACGTGTTCTGTAAATGATTTGTGGAATGGTCCAATGAAAAAGCAGCAAGTCGTCAGGTAAAGATATTTTGGAAATTCTCAGCACGTTGGGTGTTACTTTATTCTAAGATGCAGTGGTTTCATACAATGAATCACACAAGGACAGACGTTGAATTTTTAGAGCTTTCCAACACAGAAGAAGGGTAGATTTTAAAATGCCGTCGTGAGATTGAAATACTCCAGATAATGAAAGCAGTAAATAATTCTTTTGTTGTTGATTTAGCACACAGATTGCCGAAAATACAGAACTGAACATAAACTGTTTTTTTTCAACAGTAAACCAGTATATGGGTATTCTCGGTACTTTTTAAACAATGGAAAAGACATTGATTATGCCCTGAACATGGATGACAGAAGAGTTCAGTTCAAGATTTAAAAAAAAAATATAGAAAAAAAATATGAACACAAAAGGATAAACTAACTGAACAGTCAACGTTTTCAATAAATAGAGAGAGAATGGTGCCACAATGACATGCACATGCACTAGATGGATAAATTCAGTATGGATGGCGCTAAATATCTACCGAGATACGTGTATCTCATTATATGTGGGTAATTGCGGTAATTCAAAAGCAAGGGCATATGCGAAAAGGACTTTCTTGAAGAACAAGGGATTTGGTTGTAAAGTT